>KV019209.1:0-10756 GCA_001598015.1 Dorcoceras hygrometricum | reverse complement strand
ATCTGAGGGGATAATAGTGTATAAATCTCTGGCAAGAGTACTAGAAGTGTTTTAGGTAAATGGGTTTACCTAGTTACACTCGCGATGTCACTATTCGATCTCCAAGATGTACGCATAGCTATCGGATCTATAGCGACTCTCGATTTACCAATGGTCGTTGATCTGATCGGGATATATGGATTGAAAGGACCGTAATGTACGCTAACCACGACCAACTGGTTCTTGCAGGCACTATCAGTGATACCTAGGGGATCATGGGGTGATGTTGCTAGACGCTCTTACCATGATCCGATGGGCAAGTCCGGAATTGTGATTCCGGAGCCACAATGGTTGTGGGCCCACGGCTAGCTGTATCCCTGAACCATTGAGGGTCACACAAGTACTGGATTCGGATTCCCGCACGGATACTCAGCTCAATGTGTTGAGAATGAGATGAGGATTTTGGGGAGTGCGACTTCCCAAAAGTCAACAGAGGTCAAATCGTGATTTGCCGATGTTGAGGGGCAAAATGGTCATTTTGCACTGGGGTTCTGAGAAATGGTTTTTCAGATCATAGTATTCAGTTTTGGAAACTGAGTCGATCGGTCCGATCTGATCGGCGATCGGAGTTACGATGAAGTCGCAGCAATGGATATCGTCATTTGGACCCGGGCCCGATGGGCCGGTCCAAGTCCATTGTTTGTCTACATAATGTAGACTTAAGCACTTTAATCACAACTCAATTCATAACATACTTAACCTAACCCTAAAGCAAGCGCCGCCCCTCCTCTCCTCTCTCAAGCCGCCGCCGCCCCCTTCTTCGCCGGAAAATTGTTTCCGGACAATTCGACGAGGTGAATCCGTCCGTGCAGATCTCGTCACGCCTTCTAGTGCAGGGTGACGAAGGAGTCTCGTATCCGGTCGTGGACCGGATTGGCGTTGTCTACCGCAGTCTACCGTGAAGTGCCGTTTTCTTTACGAAACCGGTCGGAGCCAGGCACAAGTGCCAGCAAGGTAGTGTTTTGAACACCCTATGAATGACATTAATTGTTAATTGTTTTATCGTATTGATCGTCTCCCGGCATCTATTTTCTGTTCTTCCGCTGCCTCGTCGGGGGCGCGATCCGGATCCCCAACATTCAGCCGAGGGGATTTCGGTACATCCCAGTAAGGTTGATGCCGTTATGAACTGGGAGCGTCCTAGAAATGTTTTCGAGATTCGTAGTTTCTTGGGTTTGGCTGGCTATTATCGTCGCTTAATTGAGGGATTCTCTAGTGTAGCAAAACTGATGACTCAATTGACTCAGAAGGACAAGCGTTTTGTTTGGACTGAGCAGTGCGAGAATGCCTTTCAACTGCCCAAAGGATATCGTCATTTGGACCCGGGCCCGATGGGCCGGTCCAAGTCCATTGTTTGTCTACTTAATGTAGACTTAAGCACTTTAATCACAACTCAATTCATAACATACTTAACCTAACCCTAAAGCAAGCGCCGCCCCTCCTCTCCTCTCTCAAGCCCCCGCCGCCGCCGCCCCCTTCTTCGCCGAAAAATTGTTTCCGGCCAATTCGACGAGGTGAATCCGTCCGTGCAGATCTCGTCACGCCTTCTAGTGCAGGGTGACGAAGGAGTCTCGTATCCGGTCGTGGACCGGATTGGCGTTGTCTACCGCAGTCTACCGTGAAGTGCCGTTTTCTTTACGAAACCGGTCGGAGCAAGTGCCAGCAAGGTAGTGTTTTGAACACCCTATGAATGACATTAATTGTTAATTGTTTTATCGTATTGATCGTCTCCCGGCATCTATTTTCTGTTCTTCCGCTGCCTCGTCGGGGGGCGCGATCCGGATCCCCAACATTCAGCCGAGGGGATTTCGGTACATCCCAGTAAGGTTGATGCCGTTATGAACTGGGAGTGTCCTAGAAATGTTTCCGAGATTTGTAGTTTCTTGGGTTTGGCTGGCTATTATCGTCGCTTAATTGAGGGATTCTCTAGTGTAGCAAAACTGATGACTCAATTGACTCAGAAGGACAAGCGTTTTGTTTGGACTGAGCAGTGCGAGAATGCCTTTCAACTGCTTAAAGAGAAACTGACTACTGCACCTGTGTTGGCTCTGCCGTCCGGAACAGGTGGATACGTTGTTTGTTATGACGCTTCGCTAAATGTATTGGGTTGTGTTTTGATGCAGAATGGTCGAGTCATTGCGTATGCCTCGCGGCAACTGAAACTACATGAGACTCGTTATCCAGTCCATGATTTGGAGTTAGCAGCGGTGGTCTTTGCGTTGAAGATCTGGCGTCACTACCTGTATGGCGAGCAGTTTGTGGTGTACTCCGACCACAAGAGTTTGCAGTATCTATTTTCGCAGCCTGACTTGAACATGAGACAACGTCGGTGGATGGAGCTGCTAAAGGACTTTGATTGTGAGATCAAGTACCAGCCTGGGAAGTCGAACGTAGTGGCCGATGCTTTGAGCAGGAAGGCTAGTGAGATGCTTGCGTCGTTGTACATCTCTAAGGATCAGGAGCATCTTAACACTACGGGTTGGAGATTCTACCCGGCTGAGGATTGCGTTGTGGTTTCCTCTTTCCAAGTGGAGCCGCAGATTGTTTCGACTATTCGAGCAGCTCAGAGGACTGATCCGTCTATCCACGAATTGAAGTTGAAGGTCAGAGCTGGCAAACTTGAAGATTATTCTGTTTCTTCCGATGGTTGTTTGCGTTTCCGGGGCAGGTTGGTTGTGGCCAATTTGATTGATTTTGTCAGGCCCCGTGCTAATTACCAACAATTAACACATAATAAGCGCATAATCACGGAAGCTTAAAATCAGGGCTTAAAAATTTTTTTTCGAAATACAAAGGCCTGAACTTCAAATCATTCATTCAAAATATTCGATATTCAAAATAAAAGTTGGAATGACCTTCTCGTTGAAGAAAATGGCGAAGCTGTACGTTGATTTTGTGTTAGACTGCATGGTGTGCACGTTTTGATCGTTTCTGACCGAGATCCGAGGTTTACTTCCAGGTTTTGGAAGAGTTTGCAGACAGCTTTGGGTACCAGATTGGCTATGAGTACCGCGTATCACCCCCAGACAAATGGCCAATCTGAGTGCACTATCCAGACGTTGGAGGATATGTTGCGAGCTGTTGTGTTGGATTTCGGAGGTAGCTGGCAAGACGCGTTGTCTTTGGTTGACTTTTCATACAATAATCGCTACCAAGTGACGATTGGTATGGCGCCGTTTGAGGCTTTGTATGGTAGAAAGTGCATATCGCCAGTGTGTTGGGAAGAAGTGGGGGAGAAGAAGCTATCTGCCCCTGACATTGTGCAGCAAATGAAAGATCATGTGGATCTTATTAGACAGCGGATGAAGGCTGCCCAGGATCGCCAAGCCAGTTATGCGAATAAGAGACGTCGACCTCTTGAGTTTCAGGTTGGTGATCGTGTATTTCTCAAAGTTTCTCCGTTTCGCAGTGTGATGCGCTTTGGACACAAGGGAAAGTTAGCCCCTCGTTACGTCGGACCGTATGAGATTGTTGAGAGGATTGGCCCTTTAGCGTATCGGCTGTTGTTGCCACCAGATTGTCTTCTCTTCATGACGTCTTTCATGTTTCCATGTTGAGGATGTATGAGCCAGATCCGTCTCATGTGCTTAGTACTGACGAAGTTGAGATAGATCAGACGTTGAGTTATCAAGAATATCCCTTGCAGATCCTTGGCAGAAAAGAGAAACAGCTGAGAAATAAGAACATTCCGTTGGTGAAGGTACAGTGGAGCAAACATGGAAGGGAAGAAGCTACTTGGGAGCTGGAAGAAAAGATGCAGCGCGAGTGGCCGCATCTGTTTGAGTAGCTGTTGAGCTAAATTTCCAGTAGTTTGTAGCTTTTGGTTGGATTTCTTCCCTAGTTGTTGTAAATTGTTTGCTCAGTTATCTTGAACTCTTGACTTGTGTTAGGCAGAGTTCTGTTTTGTATCTTGATGTTTAGTTGTTTTTCCAGATTGTTGTTCGATTTCGAGGACGAAAATCCTTTTTTGAACTCTTGACTTGTGTTAGGCAGAGCTCTTTTTTGTATCTTGATGTTTAGTTGTTTTTCCAGATTGTTGTTCGATTTCGAGGACGAAATCCTTTTTAGTGGGGGTGAAATGTGAGACCTGAAAAGTTAATTAAGACTAATTGTGGAATTAATCGGTTTTTAGAGATTTCTGGTGGTTCAGATCTCTGTTTGGAGGTTTTAGTTTTATTTTCGGGTCAGAATCGCATTTAGAACAAATCTGAGAATTTTGGTTTTTTCGAGTTGAAATCTGGTTTTGCGAGAAATCTGTATTGTTGGTCAAATCTGTTTGTTACGTGAGAAATCTGTTCGAACTTTGTGAAATCTGGACGCTTAGCGTTGCGGCGTGTTTTGTAGCGAGAGAGCCTGGTACGTCGTCGTTTAGAGAGATCTGGTAGCGCTAGACGTATTGAGAAGTCTACTCGTGCGTTTTATGTGTTGTATTCCAAAACGCTGTCGTTTGGTGAATTCTGGTTGTTTTGTGTGTAGGAGAGATCTGATGCGTTAGTGTGTAGAGATCTGGTCTCCATATGTTTTGTATCGTGTGGGATACGACACCGTTTAGATTAGTTGGCACGACGTCGTTTTGAGTGTAGCGCTAGCGAGAGATCTGTTCGCGTGAGGAGAGGTCTGTTGTGTGTAGCGCTAGTTGTGAAAACGTCAACGCGGGTCAACACTTCTTGTTCAGATTTCTCCAGCGTTGTTGCTAACGTCCAGACCTCACCGAGGTGCTATGTGGCGTCGTTTTGAGCGGTTAGCGCTATTTCCAGTTTTTACCGTTTTGGCCTCCAGATTTCACCGTGGTTTTGGAGCGACGTCGTGTTTGGCTTTGAGCGTTGTTTAGCGCAAGCGATCGTTGGCTTGTGGGATCTTTTTCTGTCGGTGGAATACTTAACCAGATTTCTCGCGTCTCTATAAGAAGCATGGCTTGGCTTCATTTATTTCACCAGATCCCATACTTAGTAACTTCTCTCGACTTTCGTTCTCTGTTTCTCAAACCCTCGGGTACTGTTCACCGTTGATTTTATCTGGTGATTCCTATCGTTTCCGACAATCGTTTTGGACTTGCGAGGTAGCGTTGGACTCCTCTTGAGAAGCAATTTCATCTCTTACCCATTTTGGAGGCTATCGTTGGCTAGAACAAAAGCTCGAAGCTACTGTCTTTCGGCCGAGTGTTGTGTACGCAGGTAGCTTTTGAATTCAGTTGTTGGAATCTTGTTCTAGGCCTTGTTTTAAGCTCCTTTTATAGTTGTATGGGTTGTGAAGTTGCTGGTTGAGTTGTTGCTCCCAGCCAGTGTTTGGCCATGAGTTTTGTTGGTATTTCCCTGAACCTGCTTGCGCGTGTGTTAGCAGGTATTGGACTTAGATCTATCGGGCTCTTTGTTGTGGTATTGAGCTAGGAATTAAGGTACGGATCTTGAGCTTGTAATTCAACGTGGAACTTGGCTTGGATGAATTGCGAGATGGCTGTGTTGGACTGCCGTGCTTTGTTGTTGTCCTGGTTGAGGACTGTGTATGCTGTTGTGTTTAATTGTTGTGTTGCATATGTTTATATGCTTGTGTTCCAGCATGTTGCATACACGCATGACATTCCATTTCAGTTGTGGCAGACATTGCCTTGTTTCGTTGTTGCTTCTTTGTTTTCTTACCAGGATGCGAGGGCGAGCGGCGATACCGCACTCTCATTTCCCCTATGCGCGGAGTGGCTAGCTACCACGGTTCATAGGTTGGGTGTTGATGCATCTGGTAAGGGTGGGTGAGTAGGGGTGAGTGGGTAGCACCCACACGTCCTACACTCACCGTGGCCACATATTCTGTTGCAGTTTCTGTTGAGCTATTGTCTCCTTTCTCATGCATAGCATCTGCATTTCATTCTTGCTGTTTACTGCTGTTTTATAGTTGCTCTCCGTACTGGGGTTTGACCCCATGTACCTCTGGGGCTTGGTTGTTTTCCTTGTTGTGTTGTTTTCAGGAAACCCAGGTTTTACAGTTGGTCGTGGTTTTAACCCAGCTGGTGGTGCCCAAGGAGGTGGTTGAGTATCCCAGTAGCGTATAGCATATTTATATGTATCAGTACTGTTAGCCAGGGGATGCCCTGCGCTTTGTTGTTGTATTATGTTGTTGGATTCTGATACATGTTTTTGTTGTTGTATTGCTATACTGTGTTGTTGTTGGCTGGCAACTGCATTTGGTTGTTTTTACAAACTGGGATATATTTTGAGTATCGCACTATTTTAAATTATATTGTTTTAAACCGTCAGGCCAAAAGCGAAAATTTTACCCGCTTTTTAGTAGCTTCCGCTTGTGTTTGTATTTTTTATCTCTGATTTGAGCACGAGGCCTGACACTCAAGCTCGGGCGGCCTTATCCTCATTTTGACGGCCCAATCGACTAGGAACGAGTTTATAATACATAGTGACTATTAGATGTGTTTCCTGATAGCCATCATATCCACTATCACATCTAACATAAACTATGGTGCATTCTAGGTATTTATCCAACGCAATTGTTAACATTATAAAATAATGAATATAAAGAATGCCATAAAAGAATACGGATTTCATAAATAAAGATCGTTTACAAAGAGTCAACAAGAACCCACACGCCACAAGTTGGCTAGTTGGGCACCTACTCTAACAATCTCCCACTTGCCCTAAAGCCAACTATTCATCAGACGCAGTCCCATTGTTTCGTGATGTTTTTCAAACAACGGTCCTGGCAAGGGCTTCGTAAGTGGATCAGCAACCTCATTTTGACGGCCCAATCGACTAGGAACGAGTTTATAATACATAGTGACTATTAGATGTGTTTCATGATAGCCATAATATCCACTATCACATCTAACATAAACTATGGTGCATTCTAGGTATTTATCCAACGCAATTGTTAATATTATAAAATAATGAATATAAAGAATGCCATAAAATAATACGGATTTAATAAATAAAGATCGTTTACAAAGAGTCAACAAGAACCCACACGCCACAAGTTGGCTAGTTGGGCACCTACTCTAACAATCTCCCACTTGCCCTAAAGCCAACTATTCATCAGACGCAGTCCCATTGTTTCGTGATGTTTTTCAAACAACGGTCCTGGCAAGGGCTTCGTAAGTGGATCAGCAACGTTGTCTGCAGATTCGACTCTCTCGACTGCTATGTCACCTCTAGTCACAATATCCCGGATTATGTGGTATTTCCTCAGTATATGTTTGGATCTTTGGTGAGATCTAGGCTCCTTTGCTTGCGCAACGGCACCCGTGTTGTCACAGTATACCGGGACTGGACCAACTCCTTCAGGGATTACGCCCAACTCTTGGACGAAATTCCTTATCCAAACCGCCTCTTTAGCAGCAGCTGATGCTGCGATGTAGTCAGCTTCAGTGGTTGAATCCGCGATGGTGTCTTTCTTGGAACTCTTCCAAGAGACAACACCACCATTGAGCATGAATACAAATCCAGAGGTCTACTTCGAATCATCCACGTCACATTGGAAGCTAGAATCAGTGTAGCCTTAAAATTTCAGTTCACCACCCCCATAGACCATGAACATATTCTTAGTCCTTCATAAGTACTTAAGAATATCTATCACAGCCTTCCAATGCATTTGGCTGGGGTTGGCTTGGTAGCGGCTCGTGACACTCAGAGCATATGCGACATCTGGTCTAGTTGAGATAATGCCATACATAATGCTACCTATTGCCGAGGCATATGGCACACGTGTCATACTCTCTATCTCCTCATCAGTCTTTGGACACATAGACTTAGATAGAGTTATCCCGTGGCATATAGGTAGGTGTCCTCTCTTGGACTCTTCCATAGAGAACCGCTTAAGTATGGTATCGATGTAGGTGGCTTGGGTGAGTCCGAGCATCCTTTTCGATCTATCCCTATAGATCTGTATTCCTAGAATATAAGATGCTTCACCCATGTCCTTCATCGAGAATCAACTAGACAACCATACTTTTGTTGACTGCAACATTCCTACATCATTCTCAATGAGTAGAATGTCATCAACATAAAGTACAAGGAATGTCACAGCATTTTTAACTACCTTCTTGTACACACATGGCTATTCGGGATTCTTGATGAAACCAAATTCCTTAATTGTTTCATCAAATCTCAGGTTCCAACTTCTCGATGCTTGTTTGAGACCGTAGATCGATCTCTGAAGTTTGCATACTTTGTGCTCACTTCCTATACATGTGAAACCCTCAGGCTGCGTCGTATAGATCTCTTCCTTAATGTTTCCATTAAGGACGCAGTTTTCACATCCATTTGCCATATCTCATAGTCGTACCATGCGGCTATGGCTAGTAGGATTATAATTGACTTGAACATCACGACTGGTGAGAAGGTTTCATCATAGTCAACACCTTGTCTTTGAGTGTAACCTTTCGCGACCAGTCGTGCCTTGTAGGTCAGTATCTTACCATCAGGCCCAAGCTTTCTCTTGTATATCCATTTACACCCAATAGGAACTATTCGTTCGGGAGGATTAACAAGAGTCCAAACTTGGTTCGAATGCATTGAGTCAATCTCAGATTGCATTGCTTCAAGCCACAAATTAGAATCAGCATCGGAAATTGCCTCCTTGAAAGTTCTTGGATCACATCCAATAGTTTGATCACTTTGATCATCTTCAAGGAGGAAATCATATCTAACAGGAGCCCTAGGAATCCTTTCAGATCTCCTAGGTGTGTCCATATCAAGTATTGGCTCTTGAGGTGCGGGAGACTCACTTGGTACTTCAGTTGGTTCTCGAACCTCTTCGAGTTCTACTATCTTGCCTTTTCTATCAAGTAGAAACTCCCTTTCTAGAAAGGTAGCATTTCTGGAACAAACACTTTTGTTTCATTTGGATAGTATAAGTAGTATTAGGAATCCTTTCAGATCTCCTAGGTGTGTCCATATCAAGTATTGGCTCTTGAGGTGCGGGAGACTCACTTGGTACTTCAGTTGGTTCTCAAACCTCTTCGAGTTCTACTATCTTGCCTTTTCTATCAAGTAGAAACTCCCTTTCTAGAAAGGTAGCATTTCTGGAAACAAACACTTTTGTTTCATTTGGATAGTATAAGTAGTATCCAATAGAATTTTTGGATACCCAACCAAGTAACATAAGATGGATCTATTATCCAGCTTATCTCCCACTGTCTGCTTCACGTAAGCAGGACATCCCCAAATCCTCAAGTATGAGTATTTGGGCGGCTTGACCATCCATATCTCATACGGAGTTTTATCCACTGCTTTGTGTGGACATTTTTCAACAGCATTGCCGCCGTTTCGAGCGCATAGCCCCAAAACGAGGTAGGAAGCTCAGTGAAACTCATCATAGATCGAACCATGTCCATCAAGATTCGATTACGACGCTCCGCTACACCAATGAGTTGTGGTGTGGCCGGAGGGGTCCACTGTGAGAGAATCCCATTCTTTTTAAGATAGTCTTGAAATTCGGCACTTAAGTATTCTCCACCTCGATTGGATCGAAGCGTTTTAATACTTTTCGCCAACTTATTTTCTACTTCAGCCTTGAATTCTTTGAACTTTTCAAAGGATTCAGACTTGTGCTTCATTAAGTACAAGTACCTATACCTAGAGTGATCATCGGTAAAGGTGATGAAGTATGTGTGACCGTACTTAGTACCAATGCTAAGTGGGCCACACACATCAGTATGGATCAAATCCATAGGCCTTGAGCACGTTTAGGCTTGCCCGTGAAGGATTGTTTAGTCATTTTTCCCTGGAGACAAGACTCACAAGTCGGCAGGGAGTTAATATCTGACATATCAAACATGTCACTCCTAACCAATTTGTTCATCCTATTCAAGGAAACCTGACCTAGCCTAGCATGCCAAAGTTGTGTCGGGTTGAAGCTATCGTTTTTCATTTTAATAGTTGTTGTATGTGTTTCCACATCGCGAGTTGTAACTTCCTTTAATTTTAAGGTGTATAGATCGTTTTCGCGTTCCCCAATTCCAATCAATCATTCATTCTTGTATATATTGCAAATCGAATTGGCAAAATGACAAGAATATCCATCACTATCAAGCATAGAAATAGAAATGATGTTCTTTATTAATTCGGGAACAAATAAAACGTTTCTCAATAACAACTTAAAATTTGAAGATAGAAATAAATAAAAATCTCCTATAGCTACAGCAGCAACCCTTGCTCTGTTGCCAAGCCTCAAGTGGGTCTCACCCTCTCTAAGATGTCGGCTTCTTGTCATTACATGCAAATCATTGCAGATATGAGATCCACATCCAGTATCAAGTACACAAGAAGTCGAATTAAGAGACATATTTATTTCAATGTAGAACATACCTTTTGCAGTTCGCAACTGCTCGAGGTACTCCTTTCAGTTCCTCCTCCAGTGCCCAGGCTTGTGGCAGTGATGGCAAACATCCTCAGATTTATTTTTCTTTGAAGTCCTTGCCTTTGGCTTCTTGGTGGGCTTTTCCTCCTTCGCAGGTGCAGAACGCTTATTACCCTTGCGTTTGGGCCCCTTATTCGCAGGGGAAGAAGAGCCCATAAGGAGGACGGGCTTGTCCTTCTTTATGGTCCCCTCGAACACGACAAGCATGTTCACCACCTCTTCAAGGGTGGCTTCCAGCTTGTTCATGTTAAAATTGACCACAAAGGGGTCAAATGCAGCAGGGAGGGAGAGGAGAAGCAGATCCACAGACATCTCATTTGGAAGTGTGATATCAAAGGCCCACTAGCTTCTCAATGAG
>KV019203.1:63985-74529 GCA_001598015.1 Dorcoceras hygrometricum | reverse complement strand
TCAAACACGACCAGCATGTTAACCACCTCTTCAAGGGTGGCTGCCAGCTTGTTCATGTTGAAGTTGACCACAAAGGGGTCGAATGCAGCAGGGAGTGAGAGGAGAAGCAAATCCACAGACAGCTCATGTGGAAGTATGATGTCAAGGTCACCAGCTTTTCAATGAGCCCAATCATGCGAACCCCATGCTCACGGACCGAAGTCCCATCGCGCATGCGGCTCGTAATAAGCTCCTTGACAGTGGTGAACCTCTCAGTCCGAGTGTTCTCCCCATACAGCTCCTTAACATGAAGGTGTATGTCAGCAGCATACACCGTCTTCTCAAACCGTCGCTGTATTTCGTTCGACATCGATGCCATCATATAGCATCGTGTCTTAAGCTCGTCATCCCACCATTTATTAAGCTTTGTCAGCTCCTCTGGACTGACATCGGTAGGGGCTTCCTTCGGAGGGCTCTTCTCTAACGTGTAGATAAGTTTCTCCAAAGCCAATAAAATATTGAGGTTTCGAAGCTAGTCTTGGTAGTTCAGACCAGTGAACTTGTTGCTATCCAGTATAGAAGCAAGTGTATTATTTATCTAAGGCATTATATGAGCAGTTTATACCGAAGAAAAACAGACATGCATTATTGACTATTTATGAAAAACGTTAAGACATAAAACAAGGTCATTTAGTTTTATGAATTTCCCTCCCATTATTTTAACAATTTCACCACCCTCTAATGAAATCGAGAAAGTAAGTTTCCTTAGTGGGTACACAGAGTCCAATCAAGCGATCATGGTCCCGAATAATATCAGCCAACCATGACCCTTAAAAGGTAGAGCCCAATTGCAACCGATGCAACTGTTGGTGAACCGTGGCGGATCCGGATCCCGTCTCCCGGCGAGGCAGCGGAAGAACAAAATTAGGCCGGGAAACGTTCAATACAATTCAATAATAACACAATATGAACCATTCATAGGGTGTTTCTCGGGGTGTTACCTTGCTGGCGACTTGCGCCTGGCTCCAACCGGAATTACAAGAAGACCGGCTCTTCACGGTAGGCGGCTGTAGATTCGTCAATCAGGTCCACGACCGGAAGGGAGACTCCTTCGTCAGCCTGCACTAGAAGGCCTGACGAGATCAGCACGGATGGATTCTCCTCGAAAAACTGATCGGAGCAAGTCCGACCAATTAGCGGCGGCGGCGGCGGCTTTTAGGAAGTCGCACTCCCCAAAAATCCTCCTCAAGTGCTCAACACATTGATCTTAGTATCCGTGCGGGAATCTCGAATCCAGTACTTGTGTGACCCTCAATGGTTCAGGGATACAGCTAGCCGTGGGCCCACAACCATTGTGGCTCCGGAATCACAATTCCATACTTGCCCATTGGATCATGGTAAGAGCGTCTAGCAACATCGCCCCATGATCCCCTAGGTATCACTGATAGTGCCTGCAAGAACCAGGTCGTGGTTAGCGTACAGTACGGTCCTTTCAATCCATATATCCCGATCAGATCAACGACCATTGTTAAATCGAGAGTCGCTATAGATCCGATAGCTATGCATACATCTTGGAGATCGAATAGTGACATCGCGAGTGTCACTAGGTAAATCCATTTACCTAAAACACTTCTAGTACTCTGGCCAGAGATTTATACACTATTATCCCCTCAGATAGCATAGGATATCCACGCATGTCTGCGAGCGGTGAATCCTCGACAACGATGCATCGAATCCTACATGCATCGGGATCTCACCCAATCCCGCCGCCTAATGACCCCAAGTGAGTCGGAAAACGAGTCAAAGTGAGACGCCTATCATATAGAGTCTCAATGACGTTTCGAGTCGTGAGGACTAATCAGTACAACCAAGACCTTGGACTTATCCACTCGACAAATGGTAACCACTTGGAAAGTCCGAACGAGAGTAGTTCGATAGATCACCAGGTCACTATCTATCTACATGCTCAGAACATCACAATGTTCCCTACCAATGAAACATGGTACTTCGCATCGCAGATACTAGTCTCAGGCTCGGGCGGCCTTATCCTCATTTTGACGGCCCAATCGACTAGGAACTAATTCAGAATACACAGTGAATATTAGATGTGTTTCATGATAGCCGTCATACCCACTATCACATCTAACATACACTATAGCGCATTCTAGGTCTTTACTCAACGCAATTGTTAATCATCATACAACACAATGAAAGTAAAGAATGCCATAAACAAATACGAATATCATATATAAAGATTGTCATATACAAGAGTCTATAAACCCACACGCCACAAGTTGGCTAGTTGGGTATCTACTCTAACAATCTCCCACTTGCCCTAAAGCCAACTACTCATCAGACGCAGTCCCATTGTTTCGCGATGTTTCTCAAACAACAGTCCTGGCAAGGGCTTCGTAAGTGGATCAGCAACGTTGTCCGCAGAGGCGACTCTCTCAACTGATATGTCACCTCTAGCCACAATATCTCGGAATATGTGGTATTTTCTCAATATATGTTTGGATCTTTGGTGAGACCTAGGCTCCTTTGCTTGCACAACGGCACCCGTGCTTTCGCACTACACCGGGACTGGACCAACTCCATTAGGAATGACGCCCAACTCTTGGACGAAATTCCTTATCCAAACCGTCTCCTTAGCAGCAGCTGATGCTGCGATGTACTCAGCCTCAGTGGTTGAATCCGCGATGGTGTCTTGCTTGGAACTCTTCCAAGAGACAGCACCACCATTGAGCATGAATACAAAACCATAGGTTGACTTCGAATCATCCACGTCACACTGCGACGGGCGGGAAGGTTTCATCATAGTCAACACCTTGCCTTTGAGTGTAATCTTTCGCGACCAGTCGTGCCTTGTAGGTCATTACCTTACCATCAGGCCCAAGTTTCCTCTTGTATACCCATTTGCACCCAATAGGAACAATTCCTTCGGGAGGGTTAACAAGAGTCCAAACTTGGTTAGCATGCATTGAGTCAAACTCAGACTGCATTGCTTCAAGCCACAAATTAGATCAGCATCGGAAATTGCTCCTTGAAAGTTCTTGGATCAGATCAACAACTTGATCACCTTGATCATCTTCAAGGAGAAAACCATATCTCTCAGGAGTCCTAGGAACCTTTTCGGATCTCCTAGGTGCGACCATTTCTGGTATTGGCTCTGTAGGTGCAGGAGATTCACTTGGTGCTTCAGTTGGTTCTCGAACCTCTTCGAGTTCTACTATTCTGCCCTTTCTATCTAGTAGAATTACCTTTCCATAAAGGTGGCATTCCTAGAAACAAACACTTTTGTTTCACTTGGATAGTAGAAGTAGTATCCAATGGAATTCTTTGGATACCCAATGAAGTAGCATAAGATGGATCTCGTATCCAGCTTATCTTCCACTGTCTGCTTCACGTAAGCAGGACATCCCCAAATCCTCATGTATGAGTACTTGGGTGATTTGCCCATCCATATCTCATATGGAGTCTTATCCACTGCCTTGGTGTGGACATTGTTCAACAACTTTACCGCCGTTTCGAGCGCATAGCCCCAAAACGAGGTAGGAAGTTCAGCGAAGCTCATCATAGATCGAACCATGTCCAACAAGGTCTGATTACGACGCTCCGCTACACCATTGAGCTGTGGTGTGGCCGGAGGGGTCCACTGTGCGAGAATCCCATTCTCTTTTAGATAGTCTTGAAATTCAGCACTTAAGTATTCACCACCTCGATCAGATCGAAGTGCTTTAATACTTTTGCCTAATTGATTTTCTACTTCAGCCTTGAATTCTTTGAACCTTTCAAAGGATTCAGACTTGTGCTTCATCAAGTACAAGTACCCATACCTAGAGTAATCGTCGGTAAAGGTGATGAAGTATGTGTGACCGTATTTAGTACCAATACTAAATGGACCACGCACATCAGTATGAATCAAATCCAATAGGCCTTGAGCACGCTCACCCTTGCCCTTGAAGGGTTTCTTAGTCATCTTTCCCTTGAGACAAGACTCACAAGTCGGTAGGGAGTTAATGTCTGACAGATCAAACATGTCACTCCTAACTAACTTGTTCATCCTATTTAGAGAAATATGACATAGCCTAGCGTGCCAAAGTTGTGTTGGGTTCAAGTTATCGTGTTTCCTTTTAATCGTTGTTGTATGTGCTTCGACATCGCGAGTTGGAACGTCTTTTAATTTTAAGGTGTATAAATCGTTTTCGCGTTCCCCAATTCCAATCAAACATTCATTCTTGTAAATATTGCAAATAGAATTAGAAAACATACAAGAATATCCATCACTATCAAGCATAGAAACAGAAATAATGTTCTTTATTAATTTGGGAACAAAAAAAACGTTTCTCAATAAAAACTTAAAATCAGAAGACATAAATAAATAAACATCTCCTACAGCTACTGCAGCAGCTCTTGCTCCATTGCCAAGCCTCAAGTGGGTCTCACCCTCTCTAAGACGTCGGCTTCTTGTCATCACCTGCAAATCATTGCAGATATGATATCCACATCCGGTATCAAGTACCCAAGAAGTCGAATTAAGAGACATATTTATTTCAATATAGAACATACCTTTCGCAGTTCACAACTGCTCGAGGTATCCTTGCAGTTTCTTCCTCAATGCCCAGGCTTGTGGCAGTGGTGGCAAACATCCTCAGACTTGTTCGGCTTGGAATCCTTTGCCTTTGGCTTCTTAGTGGGCTTTTCCTCCTTCGCAGGGGCAGAACGCTTCTTACCCTTGCGTCTGGGCCCCTTTTTCGCAGAGGAAGAAGAGCCCATAAGGAGGACGGGCTTGTCCTTCTTTATGGTTCCTTCGAACACTACAAGCATGTTAACCACCTCTTCAAGGGTGGCTGCCAGCTTGTTCATGTTGAAGTTGACCATAAAGGGGTCGAATGCAGCAAGAAGTGAGAGGAGAAGCACATCCACAGACAGCTAGTGTGGAAGTGTGATATCAATGCCCGACAGCTTTTCAACGAGCCCAATCATACGAACCCCATGCTCGCGGACCGAAGTCCCATCGCGCATGCGGATTGTCATAAGATCCTTGACAGCCGTGAACCTCTCATGTCGAGAGTTCTCCCCGTACAGTTCTTTGAGATGAAAAAGTATGTCAGCAGCATACTTTGTCTTCTCAAAGCGCCGTTGTATTTCATTGGACATCGACGCCATCACATAGCATCGAGCTTTAACCTCGTCGTCCCACCATTGTTTAAGAGTAACCAGCTCCTCAGGGCTGATATCGACAGGGGCTTCCTTCGGAGGGAACTTCTCTATCGTATAAAGAATTTTCTCCGAAGCCAACACAAGGTTGAGGTTGCGGAGCCAGTCTTGGTAGTTCAGACCGGTGAACTTGTTGCTATCCAGTATAGCAGCGAGTGGGGTTTTGAACGAAGACATTATATAAGCAGTTATACTGAAAAGAAAAAAGACAATCATCACTAACTATATATAAAATAATCGCTAAGACATAAAACAAGGTCGTTAAGTTTTATGAATTACCCTCCCACTATTTTAACGATTTCACCACCCTCTAATGAAATCGAGAAAGCAAGTTTCTTTAGTGGATACACGGAGCCCAATCAAGCGATCATGGACCCGAATAATATCAGCCATCCATGACCCCCAAAAGGTAGTTTCCGATTGCAACCGGTGCAACCTCCATGTATTCACCTCACGTCCAGTAAGGGCCCAATAATATGACGCTGTTTACTATCACGTGTCAAGATGACCCATCAATGTTGAGTCGTGAAGGACGGTCTCCTTAACGTCCCCAATAATATGAGCCAACGTTAAAGGGAGTTCCAACCGAACTCACAACGAGTGTCAATGGCGTGGACAGCTTTTCGGCATACATAGCCCCCTCAATAATATGAGCCGGGCCATGTATACGGGCAGCATCGGCGTACACCCATTGTTGATGGAAGGTAGGGATAATTTAAACAAATTTAAATTCCCTTTAGCTTATCGAATAAACATTTATCTTGATATTAGTTTTAAATCATATTTAAAACGAGGGATTTTATTTTTGAAAATTTGGTCTCATGAAATATATATTAAATCATATTTAAAACATGCGGATTCAACTAACTATATATCACATATATAAACATTGGGATGATCGATCGCGAGAGCTATGCGGTCCGTGGTTGCCAGCCACGGACCTGGGTCCAATCCTAGAGGTAATGAAACATGCAATGCAATCCTATTACAATGCTTCCGGTTTTACAGATCTTCGATCTTCAATATCTTTGATCGTCATTGTCCACCGTCTTCGGATGTCCTCCCACTAAATATAGTAATTTACATTTAAATATACCATGACATATAAGGGATACATTTTTCAAGGGGTGGGAACGGGCCACAAACAGGCCCACTTAAAATGAAAATCAATAATATTTACAAACCGAAATCATAAAAACCTATCGCATACACCTAACAAATTGGGCACGGCTCTCGATCATCCCAATCATGCAATCAATCTAATTAATATGCATAAATTAAATAATCAAATTATTTATCGCAAATCATATTTTAATCATAAAATCGCATTTTATAATAAAATCGTATTTTGTCGATAAAATCAAATTTTAATCAACAAAATCATATTTAATTATAAAATCATATTTTACAATTTAAATCGCATTTTTTGTTATTTTAATTGCATCATATTGGGCCAAAAACAATTTTGGGCCCAAAAATCTCAAAATTTCAAAATCGACCAAAATGGGCCTGATATCGAATATCGGCCCGAAAACTTTATGGGCTGCCCGGGACAGGCCCGAACAAAACCTAGAAGCAAAATTCAACCGTCATAGCACCGCCACGAAATCACCGGCCGGCAGCCGCCCGCCGGCGGCCACCACCAGCGCAGCGCGCAGCGCAAGGCCGCGCGCATCTCTCGTTCGGCAGCGCGCATCATCGCGCATGTTGCGCCCAACCTTGGCGCAACCAGCGGCCTTTCTTCCGGTCACCATTGCGCAACCAGTGCGCGGCTGCCAGCATCCAGGGGCCGATCTCCGTGCGCCATCGTGTGTCAAGCGCACGGCGCAGCGGCTGATCAACTGGCCGAGATGCGCGACAAGCGCGCGCAAGAATATGCGCGTGCATCGGCTTGTTGATGCCGCCGCATGCGGCGGCGGGCGGCTGGCCGAAATTTTTTTTTTTGGTTTCTTTGATCGATTTCAAATCTGAAAAAGAGATTAGATACAATTATGGTATCAATTGTAGCGCGCATACAATCACGCGCGCGCATATGCGCGTGCATCGGCTGGTTGATGCCGACGCATGCGGAGGCGGGCGGCTGGCCGGAAAATTTTTTTTTTGTTTCTTTGATCGATTTCAAATCTGAAAAATAGATTAGATACAATTATGGCAACAATTGTATTGAAGGATCCGAGCCTGATGCTCTGATACCACTGTTGGTGAACCGTGGCGGATCCGGATCCCGTATCCCGACGAGGCAGCGGAAGAACAAAATTAGGCCGGGAAACGTTCAATAAAATTCAATAATAACACAATATTAACCATTCATAGGGTGTTTCTCGGGGTGTTACCTTGCTGGCGACTTGCGCCTGGCTCCAACCGGAATTACAAGAAGACCGGCTCTTCACGGTAGGCGGCTGTAGATTCGTCAATCAGGTCCATGACCGGAAGGGAGACTCCTTCGTCATCCTGCACTAGAAGTCTTGACGAGATCAGCGCGGACGGATTCTCCTCGAAAAACTGATCGGAGAAAGTTCGATCAATTAGCGGCGGCGGCGGTGGAGGCCGACGGCGGCGGCGGCTTTTGGGAGAGGAGGGAGGCGTGTGGGAGCTCTAGGTTTAGGGTTACTGTGTATCTCATATTATGATTAAAGCCTTAAGTCTAATTAAATATACTAGTGATAAACTTGGACCGGCCCAACGGGCCCGGGTCCAACGTATGAACATTCGTTTCATCCCTATCACCGTGACTTCATCATAACTCCGATCGTCGATCAGATAGGACCGATCGACTCAGTTTCCAAAACTGAATACTATGATCTGAAAAACCATTTTTCAGAACCCCAGTGCAAAATGACCGTTTTGCCCCTAAAAAGTGGGAAATCACGATTTGACCCCTGTTGGCTTTTAGGAAGTCGCACTCCCCAAAATCCTCCTCAAGTGCTCAACACATTGAGCTTAGTATCCATGCGGGAATCTCGAATCAAGTACTTATGTGACCCTCAATGGTTCAGGGATACAGCTAGTCGTGGGCCCACAACCATTGTGGCTCCGGAATCACAATTCCGGACTTGCCCATCGGATCATGGTAAGAGCGTCTAGCAACATCGCCCCATGATCCCTTAGGTATCACTGATAGTGCCTGCAAGAACCATTTTGTCGTGGTTAGCGTACAGTATGGTCCTTTCAATCCATATATCCCGATCAGATCAACGACCATTGGTAAATCGAGAGTCGCTATAGATCCGATATCTATGCATACATCTTGGAGATCGAATAGTGACATCGCGAGTGTAACTAGGTAAACCCATTTACCTAAAACACTTCTAGTACTCTGGCCAGAGATTTATACACTATTATCCCCTCAGATAGCATAGGATATCCACGCATGTCTTCGAGCGGTGAATCCTCGACAACGATGTATCGACTCCTACATGCATCGGGATCTCACCCAATCCCGCCGCCTAATGACCCCAAGTGAGTCGGCAAACGGGTCAAAGTGAGACGCCTATCACGTAGAGTCTCAATGACGTTTCGAGTCGTGAGGACTAATCAGTACAACCAAGACCTCAGACTTATCCACTCGACAAATGGTAACCACTTGGAAAGTCCGAACGAGGGTAGTTCGATAGATCACCAGGTCACTATCTATCTACATGCTCAGAACATCACAATGTTCCCTACCAATAAACATGGTACTTCGCATCGCATATACTAGTCTCATGCTCGGGCGGCCTTATCCTCATTTTGACGATCCAATCGACTAGGAACTAATTCAGAATACACGACTTATCCACTCGACAAATGGTAACCACTTGGAAAGTCCGAACGAGGGTAGTTCGATAGATCACCAGGTCACTATCTATCTACATGCTCAGAACATCACAATGTTCCCTACCAATAAACATGGTACTTCGCATCGCATATACTAGTCTCATGCTCGGGCGGCCTTATCCTCATTTTGACGATCCAATCGACTAGGAACTAATTCAGAATACACAGTGACTATTAGATGTGTTTCATGATAGCCGTCATACCCACTATCACATCTAACATACACTATAGCGCATTCTAGGTCTTTACTCAACGCAATTGTTAATCATCATACAACACAATGGAAGTAAAGAATGCCATAAACAAATGTGAATATCATATATAAAGATTTTCATATACAAGAGTCTATAAACCCACACGCCACAAGTTGGCTAGTTGGGCATCTACTCTAACAGCAACCTCCATGTATTTACCTCACTTCCAGTAAGGGCCCAATAATATGACGCCAATTACTATCACGTGTCAAGATGACCCATCAATATCGAGTTGTGAAGGACGGTCCCCTTAACGTCCCCAATAATATGAGCCAAACGTTAAAGGGAGTTTCAACCAACTCACAGCGAGTGTCAATGACGTGTACATATTTCCGACATACATAACCCCCTCAATAATATGAGCCGGGCTATGTATACGGGTAGCATCAACGTACACTCATTGTTGATGGAAGGTAGGAAAATTTAAACATATTTAAATTCCCTTAGTTTATCGAATAAACTTTTAATCTTTATATAAATTTTAAATCATATTTAAAATGAGGGATTTTAATTTTGAAAATTCGGTCTCATTAATTTTAAATCACAATTTAAAGTGCGGATTCAACAAACATATATCGCAAATATAAAATTTGGGATGATCGATAGCGAGAGCTATGCGGTCCGTGATTGCCAATCACGAACCTAGGTCCAGTCCTAGGTGAAATGCTGTATGCAATGCAATCCTATTACAATTGCTTCCAGTTTTACAAATCTTCGGTCTTCAATATCTTTGATCATCATCTCCACCATCTTCAAAACTCCTCCCACTAAATCTAATATTTACATTTAAATATACATGACACATTGGGATACAATTTTAAGGGGTGGGAACGGGCCATAAACCAGGCCCACTTTGTAAATGATATCAACAATATTACAACCAAAAATCGCAAAACCTAGCATACACCTAACACATTGAGCACGGCTCTCGATCATACCAAACATGAAATCAATTCAAATAATTGACATAAATTAAATAATCAAATCAAATTTGATAATTTCTCAACAAAATCATATTTTAATTTTAAAATCACATTTTGTCAATTTTAATTACATCAAATTGGGCTTAAAACAATTTTAGGCCCAAAATCTCAAAAATTCCAAAAATCAATTTTGGTCCGACCAAATGGCCCAATATCAAATATTGGCCCGAAAACTCCTTGGGCCACCCGGGACTGGCCCGAAAAAACCTTAGAAGTCAAAAACAGTGTCGCAACACCGCCTCGGTTCGCCAGACGGCGGCGCCCGCCGCCTGCACAGCGTGCGGCAAACTGT
>KV019203.1:11615-30600 GCA_001598015.1 Dorcoceras hygrometricum | reverse complement strand
AAATTGCCTCCTTGAAAGTTATCAGATCAGATCCAACAACTTGATCACCTTGATCATCTTCAAGGAGAAAACCATATCTCTCAGGAGCCCTAGGGACCGGATCTCCTACTTTCTATCAAGTAGAAATTCCCTTTCCATAAAGGTGGTATTCCTAGAAACAAACACTTTTGTTTTGCTGGGATAGTAGAAGTAGTATCCAATGGAATTCTTTGGATACCCAATGAAGTAGCATAAGATGGATCTCGTATCCAGCTTATCTCCCACTGTCTGCTTCACGTAAGCAGGACATCCCCAAATCCTCATGTATGAGTACTTGGGTGGTTTGCCCATCCATAACTCATATGGAGTCTTATCCACTGCCTTGGTGTGGACATTGTTCAACAACATTACCGCCGTTTCGAGCGCATAGCCCAAAACGAGGTAGGAAGTTCAGTGAAGCTCATCATAGATCGAACAATGTCTAACATGGTTCGATTACGACGCTCCGCTACACCATTTAGCTGTGGTGTGGCCGGAGGGGTCCACTGTGCGAGAATCCCATTCTCCTTCAGATAGTTTTGAAATTCAGCACTTAAGTATTCACCACCTCGATCAGATCGAAGTGATTTGATACTTTTGCCTAATTGATTTTCTACTTCAGTCTTGAATTCTTTGAACCTTTCAAAGGATTCAGACTTGTGCTTCATCAAGTACAAGTACCCATACCTAGAGTAATCGTCGGTAAAGGTGATGAAGTATGTGTGACCATATTTAGTACCAATACTAAACGGGCCGCACACATCAGTATGGATCAAATCCAATAGGCCTTGAGCACGCTCACCCTTGCCCTTGCAGGGTTGCTTAGTCATCTTTCCCTTAAGACAAGATTCACAAGTCTGTAGGGAGTTAATGTCTGACAGATCAAACATGTCCCTCCTAACTAACTTGTTCATCCTACTTAGAGAAATATGACCTAGCCTAGTGTGCCAAAGTTGTGCTGGGTTCAAGTTATCGTGTTTCCTTTTAATCGTTGTTGTATGTGCTTCGACATCGCGAGTTGGAACGTCTTCTAATTTTAAGGTGTATAAATCGTTTTCGCGTTCCCCAATTCCAATCAAAATTCATTCTTGTAAATATTGCAAATCGAATTAGCAAACATACAAGAATATCCATCACTATCAAGCATATAAACAGAAATAATGTTCTTTATTAATTCGGGAACAAATAAAACGTTTCTCAACAACAACTTAAAATCAGAAGACAAAAATAAATAAACATCTCCTATAGCTACTGCAGCAACTCTTGCTCCATTGCCAAGCCTCAAGTGGGTCTCACCCTCTCTAAGACGTCGGTTTCTTGTCATCACCTGCAAATCATTGCAGATATGAGATCCACATCCGGTATCAAGTACCCAAGAAGTCGAATTAATGGACATATTTATTTCAATATAGAACATACCTTTCGCAGTTCGCAACTGCTCGAGGTACTCCTTGCAGTTCCTCCTCCAATGCCCAGGCTTGTGGCAGTGGTGGCAAACATCCTCGCTCTTGTTTGGCTTGGAAGCCTTTGCCTTTGGCTTCTTGGTGGGCTTTTCCTCCTTCGCAGGATCAGAACGCTTCTTGCTCTTGCGTCTGGGCCCCTTCTTCGCAGAAGAGCCCATAAGGAGGACGGGTTTGTCCTTCTTTATGGTTCCTTCAAACACTACAAGCATGTTAACCACCTCTTCAAGGGTGGCTGCCAGCTTGTTAATGTTGAAGTTGACCACAAAGGGGTCAAATGCAGCGGGTAGTGAGAGGAGAAGTACATCCACCGACAGCTCGTGTGGAAGTGCGATATCAAGGCCCGACAGCTTTTCAACGAGCCCAATCATACGAACCCCATGCTCGCGGACCAAAGTCCCATCGCACATGCGGCTCGTCATAAGCTCCTTGACAGCCGTGAACCTCTCATGTCGAGAGTTCTCCCCGTACAGTTCTTTGAGATGAAAAAGTATGTCAGCAGCATACTTCGTCTTCTCAAAGCGCCGTTGCATTTCATAGGACATCGATGCCATCACATAGCATCGAGCTTTAACCTCGTCGTCCCTCCATTGTTTAAGCGTGATCAGCTCCTCAGGGCTGATATCGTCAGGGGTTTCCTCCGGAGGACTCTTCTCTATCGCATAAAGAAGTTTCTCCGAAGCCAATACAAGATTGAGGTTGCGGAGCCAGTCTTGGTAGTTCAGACCGGTGAACCTGTTGCTATCCAGTATAGCAGCAAGTGGATTTTTCATCGAAGACATTATATATGCAGTAATACTGAAAAGGAAAACAGACAAACATCATTGACTATATAAGATATAAGCTAAGACATAAAACAAGGTCGTTAAGTTTTATGAATTACCCTCCCACTATTTTAACGATTTCACCACCCTCTAATGAAATCGAGAAAGCAACTTTCTATATTGGGTACACGGAGCCCAATCAAGCGATCATGGACCCGAATAATATCAGCCATCCATGACCCCCAAAAGGTAGTTTCCGATTGCAACCGGTGCAACCTCCATGTATTCACCTCACGTCCAGTAAGGGCCCAATAATATGATGCCGTTTACTATCACGTGTCAAGATGACCCATCAATGTTGAGTCGTGAAGGACGGTCCCCTTAACATCCCCAATAATATGAGCCAACGTTAAAGGGAGTTCCAACCGAACTCACAACAATTGTCAATGCCGTGGACAGCTTTCCGGCATACATGACCCCCTCAATAATATGAGCCGGGCCATGTATACGGGTAGCATCGACGTACACCCATTGTTGATGGAAGGTAGGGATAATTTAAACAAATTTAAATTTCCTTTAGTTTATCGAATAAACGTTTATCTTGATATTAGTTTTAAATCATATTTAAAACGATGGATTTTATTTTCGAAAAATTTGGTCTCATGCATTTATTTTAAATCAAATTTAAAACATGCAACATGCGGATTCAACTAACTATATATCACATATATAAAAACATTGGGATGATCGATCGCGAGAGCTATGCGGTCCGTGGTTGCCCCCTTTAGTTTATCGAATAAACGTTTATCTTGATATTAGTTTTAAATCATATTTAAAACGATGGATTTTATTTTCGAAAAATTTGGTCTCATGCATTTATTTTAAATCAAATTTAAAACATGCAACATGCGGATTCAACTAACTATATATCACATATATAAAAACATTGGGATGATCGATCGCGAGAGCTATGCGGTCCGTGGTTGCCAGCCACGGACCTGGGTCCAATCCTAGGGGTAATGCAACGTGCATTGCAATCCTATTACAATGCTTCCGGTTTTACAGATCTTCGGTCTTCAATATCCTTGATCGTCATTGTCCACCATCTTCGGATGTCCTCCCACTAAATCTAGTAATTTAAATTTAAATATACCATGACATATAAGGGATACATTTTTCAAGGGGTGGGAACGGGCCACAAACAGACCCACTTAAAATAATAATCAAAATATTAATACAACCGAATCACAAAAACCTATCGCATACACCTAACAAATTGGGCACGGCTCTCGATCATCCCAATCATGCAGATAATCTAATTAACATGCATAAATTAATAATCAAATTATTTATCCACAAAATCATATTTAAATTACGAAATCGCATTTTATAAATAAAATCGTATTTTGTCGATAAAATCAAATTTTAATCAACAAAATCATATTTTATTTATAAAATCATATTTCAAAATTAAAATCGTATTTTGCAATTTTAATTGCATCGTATTGGGCCAAAAACAATTTTGGGCCCAAAAATCTCAAAATTTCAAAATCGACCAAAATGGGCCCGATATCGAATATCGGACCGAAAACTCCACGGGCTGCCCGGGACAGGCCCGAAAAAAACCTAGAAGCAAAATTCAGCCGTCGCAACGACGCCGGAGATTCGCCGGACGGCGGCCGCACGGCGGCGGCCGTCGCCAACTTAGCGTGCGGCGCATGGCCGCACGCCGCCGCGCCAAGCGCGGCGCTTCCTCGCAACATCGTGCGCCAACCGTGGCGCACATCAGGCCGACCACCGCGCAACATCTTGCGCGTGGCCGCTGGCCATGGCTAGCTCTTCGTCGCGCAACCATGCGCGAAGCGGCGCACAGCCATGGCGCAACAATTGCGCAAGGCTGCTGGATCGTCGCCCGGCCATCGCACGGAGACGGCGCCCAGTCTTCGGCTGATGTGTGCGGCCAGTGCGCAACGAGGTGCGTGCGGCTGCTTGCCACGGCCGGACACCATGCGCGACCAGCGCGAATGGCTTCGCGCGCGCTGTACTGTGCGCGAAAAAGTTTTTTGTTGTTTCGATTTTTAAAAACGAGATCTGATGCAATATGGCAGTATTGTATTGATCAGATCCAAACCTTGGCTCTGATACCACTGTTGGGAAACAACGGTGCAGGATCCGGATCCCGCCTCCCGGGGCACAGCGGAAAACAAAATTGCTCGGGAGACGATCAATACAATTCAAAATCAAACACATTCATAGGGTGTTTTCGTTGATTACCTT
Source organism: Dorcoceras hygrometricum (assembly GCA_001598015.1). Classification (NCBI taxonomy): domain Eukaryota; kingdom Viridiplantae; phylum Streptophyta; class Magnoliopsida; order Lamiales; family Gesneriaceae; genus Dorcoceras; species Dorcoceras hygrometricum. Next base: position 26,081 of record KV019203.1, on the reverse strand, counting down.
GCTGGCAACTCGTGCATGGATCCAACCGGAATTACAAGAACGCCGGCTCTTCTCGGTAGGCGGCGGTAGATCCGTCAATCAGGTCCACGACCGGAAACGATCTCCCTCCGATCAGCCTGCACTAGAAGACTGATGGATTTTAACACCAACGGATTCTCCTCGTCAAGTTGGCCGGAACAAATTCCGGCGAAGCAAGACGGCGGCGGCGGCGGCGCAAGGCGACGGCGGCGGCTTTTGGGAGAGGAGGGGCGGCGCACTTAGGGCTAGGTTTAGGGTTGTAGTGTAATCAAGAGTTATCTTTATGATTGAAGCCATTAGTCTAATTAAATAGACTAGTGATCTTGGACCGGCCCAACGAGCCCGGGTCCAACGTATGAACATTCGGTTCATCCCTATCACCGTGACTTCATCATAACTCCGATCGCCGATCAGATCGGACCGATCGACTCAGTTTCCAAAACTGAATACTATGATCTGAAAAACCATTTCTCAGAAACCCAGTGCAAAATGACCGTTTTTCCCCTCAACAGCGGGAAATCACGATTTGACCCCTGTTGACTTTTAGGAAGTCGCACTCCCCAAAATACTCTTCCCATGCTCAACACATTGAGCTCAGTATCCATGCGGGAATCTCGAATCCAGTACTTGAGTGACCCTCAATGGTTCAGGGATACAGCTAGCCATGGGCCCACAACCATTGTGGCTCCGGAATCACAATTCCGTACTTGCCCATCGGATCATGGTAAGAGCGTCTAGTAAAATCGCCCCATGATCCCCTAGGTATCACTGATAGTGCCTGCAAGAACCAGTTGGTCGTGGTTAGCGTACAGTACGGTCCTTTCAATCCATACATCCCGATCAGATCAACGACCATTGGTAAATCGAGAATCGCTGAAGATCCGATAGCTATGCATACATCTTGGAGATCGAATAGTGACATCGTGAGTGTAACTAGGTAAACACATTTACCTAAAACACTTCTAGTACTCTGGCTAGAGATTTATACACTATTATCCCCTCAGATAGCATAGGATATCCACGCATGTCTGCGAGCGGTGAATCCTCGACAACGATGCATCGACTCCTACATGCATCGGGGTCTCACCATCTATGGCCAGAGTACTAGAAGTGTTTTAGGTAAATGTGTTTACCTAGTTACACTCGCGATGTCACTATTCGATCTCCAAGATGTATGCATAGGATATCCACGCATGTCTGCGAGCGGTGAATCCTCGACAACGATGCATCGACTCTTACATGCATCGGGGTCTCACCCAATCCCGCCGCCTAATGACCCCAAGTTAGTCGGCAAACGAGTCAAAGTGAGACGCCTATCATGTAGAGTCTCAATGACGTTTCGAGTCGTGAGGACTAATCACTACAACCAAGACCTCGGACTTATCCACTCGAAAAATGGTAACCACTTGGAAAGTCCGAACAAGGGTAGTTCGATAGATCACTAGGTCACTATCTATATGCATGCTCAAAACATCACAATGTTCCCTAACAATGAAACATGGTACATCGCATCACAGATACTAGTCTCAATCTCGGGCGGCCTTATCCTCATTTTGACGGCCCAATCGACTAGGAACATGTTCAGAATACACAGTGACCATTAGATGTGTTTCATGATAGCCGTCATACCCACTATCACATCTAACATACACCATAGTGCATTCTAGGTCTTTACTCAATGGAATTGTTAATCATCATACAACACAATGAAAGTAAATAATGCCATATAAATTAAATGTGAATATCATATATCAAGATTGTCATATACAAGAGTCTATAAACCCACACGCCACAAGTTGGCTAGTTGGGCATCTACTCTAACAATTTTGTCGGTGGACAATTATTGAATCGAATTCCAGCAGTTGCAGGTTGTATATAAGGAATACATGCTCTTCGAATTGAGAAATCAAATCCCATACTTAGAATATTTTCCCAACCTTCGTGCTCTGTTTCTCAACCCTTGTCACTGTTCACCGTGAACTTCTCCGGTCATTTCCCGTCAACTCCGGCCACCGTTTTTCACGTTCGAGGTAGCGTTGGACTCCTCTTGGAAAGCTCTTCCATCTCGTACCCATTTTGGAAGCTATAGTTGGCTGGATTGAAAGCTCGAAGCTACTGTGTGTACGTGCATTTTTTTGGTTGCAGGTAGCTTTCGAAATTAGTTGTTGGAATCTTGTTCTAGGCCTTATTTTAAGCTTCCTGTGAGTTGTTTGGGAAGGGTTGAAGGCTGGTTTGTGCATTTGAATTATTGGCCGTGAGATTTTTTATGTTTCCCTGAAATCTGTGCACCGTGTATTTTGGCAGATTTGTACAGGCCGTGAATTGCTTCGTTCCTTGTGGAAGTAAGTTACGGATTCGAGCTTGTATTACAGCGAGGTTATGGCTTGGATGATTTGTAGTTTCTGGTGTGTGGAATGGATGTGCCTGCTGGCCGTGTCCTGTTGAGGACTGTGTATGCTATTGTGTTATTGCTGTGTTGCATATGTTATGTGCTTGTGTTCCAGCATTTGCATACACGCATGATATTATTCCAGCCTTTGTAGTTTTTGTGGCTTGTTGTATTATTCTTGTTTCTTACTAGGATGCGAGGGCGAGCGGGAATACCGCACTCTCATCTCCCTGCTGGTTTGTGTTAGCCCTTATGCGTCGAGTGGCTAATTACCACAGTTCATAGGTTTGGCAACAGCAGGTCAAGTTGTTTGATGCATCTGGTATTCGGGTGTTGTGTCCCGGCGAGTGGCTAGCTACCACACTTGGAACACACCCAGTGGCCACGTTGTTGCAGATTCAGTTGAGCTGTGCTTTGAGCTCCTTGACTTCCTCCTCGGTTGGAGTCCTTTGTCGTTGTCCAGCATCTCATGCATAGCATCTGCATTTTATTCCTTGCTGTTTATTGCTGTTTTATAGTTGCTCTCCGTACTGGGGTTTGACCCCATGTCCCTCTGGGGCTTGGTTTGTTTGTTGTCTGCTGTGTTGTCCAGGTCATACAGCTGGTAGAGGAGGTAACCCCAGCTGGCGGTGCCCCAGGAGGTGGTTGAGTGTCCCAGTAGCGTATAGCATATATGTATGTATCAGTCTATTAGCCAGGGAGATGCCCTGTGCTTCGTTGTTGTATTCTGTTGTGGAGTCTGATACTTTTATTTGTATTGATGCTATACTTGCTTATGTTGGTTTGTAAACTGGGAACTTATTTTGAGTATCGTTCTATTTTAAATTATATGTTTTAAACCGTCGGGCCTAAAAACAAAAAAATTTTACCCACTTTTTGATAAGCGTCCGCATGTGTTTGGGTTTTTACTCTGTTTAGAGCACGAGGCCTGACATTTTTGGTATCAGAGCTTAAGCTGGGATAAGCTCAATTTATTTGATCACACTTGAGTCTAGGCACAGTGTTGTGTGTTGCATGTGCTTGACTTATATGACTTACGTGCTGCATATTTGTGTTATATGCTTTCCATGCTGTATCTGTTCTGATTTTCCTTATCCTGTTGAGCGTATTTTAGATGCCGCCTATACGTCGTGGTAGAGATAGGGGGCAGTTCCAGGAGTCAGGAGGTCAGAACGAGGATCAGTATAGTGCTCCTTGTCATACTCATGAGAGTAGCGAAGAGGGGGAAGCTGAGGCTCCGCCGGCTCCGGTGGAGAGAATGGATGTTGTTATAGCTCGCTTTCATAGGATGAACCCTCCTGTCTTTAACGGCGACGAGTCGAGTGAGGATGCTGATTCGTGGCTCCATAACGTCATTCATCTTTTTGATCGGGCTCAGTATGACGATGAACTCCGGTTGAGGTTAGTGACCTTGTTGCTGAGGAAGGCCGCAGAGCGTTGGTGGCGAGGTGCGTCTAGTACCTTAGTAGAGACTGGAGTTGGTATCACATGGGACAGTTTCTGTGAGACCTTCAGGCAGGAGTATATCCCCGATTCGTATGTGGCTGCCCGTGAGTGGGAGTTTGAGTTTTTGGAGCAGGGCTCGATGACTGTGCGCGAGTATGCTCGCAAGTTTTCTGTATTGTTGGCTTATGTTCCACATGTTGCTGGCCGGGAGAGGGCCAAGAGTACCAGATTCGTGGAGGGCTTGAATGAAGAGTTGTACCAGAATGTTTTGACGAGCAAGCCCAAATCGTTTGCTGAGGCTGTTGATACTGCTATCCACACTGAGGAGGCCATGAGGAGCCGTCGTACGCGCCGATCGCAGGTAGTGCAGGCAGTGCAGGGTGGTAGACATGTTGGTCAGGGAGCTCAGTCGTCTCAGAGTTCTCAGTCCGCTCATTTTCCTCAGCAGCAGCAACAGATGGCTCAGCAGTCCGGCCGCCAGAGGTTTCGACCCCGCGGTCAGCAATTTAAGAAAAAGTCTGGTTCAGGGTCTTCTGGTTCAGGTAGTTCGAGTACTAGTGGATCTCGGACTGAGTTTTGTGGTTTTTACGGTGGGAAGCATCCTTCCATGCAGTGTGTAGGTGTGCAGGGCTCCTGAAACCTTTGTGGTCAGTACGGGCATTTTGCTAGAGTTTGTCCGTCAGCTGGATGACAGCAGACCGCAGCCCAGCCTCAGGGTCGTGGAGGTCAGTCTAGGGGCCGTTCTCAGCAGTTTCAGCAGCCCCGTCTGGGTGAGACTCAGTTCAGGCCATTTCAGCAGCCTGGTCCTTCGCGTTTTGGACAGTCGTCTCAGCCTTTCTTCCCAGGACCCCAGCATGCTCAAGCCAACGCCATCACGAGGGAACAGGCGGAGGAGACACCGAGCCGAGTGATTGGAGGTACATGTCTTATCTTTGACTTTCCTGCTCGTGTGTTGTTTGACACCGGTGCATCGCATTCGTTTATTTCTGATTCGCTTGTTGTTGAGCATGGTCTGTGTACCGTTCCTTTGCGCGATGCCGTTTCTGCTTCTACCCCTTGTGGTGTGAACCTGTTCTCCCAGGAGGTTTTGTTAGATGGTGTGTTGCGGTTTGGTGAGCATGTTTTGTTAGCAAACTTGATCCGTTTGATGCTTTGGGATTTCGATTGCATAGTTGGAATGGATGTGCTGTCCAACTATAGGGCCTCCGTGGACTGCTTCCATGGGATTGTGCGCTTTAGGCCTTTGTCTGGCGAGAAGTGGGACTTCTACGCCAGGACTCGCAATCGAAGATTCCGTTGGTCTCCGCGATGGAGATGTTTAGTTTGTTGTCTTTGTGAAATGCTGGCTTTATGATCTACGCTTTGGATGTGTCTTCTTCTTCCAGTTTTCATCTTAGTGACGTTCCCGTGGTGCGAAACTTCCCCGACGTGTTTCCGGAGGAGATTCCTAGCTTTCCTCCGAGACGGGAGATAGACTTCAGCATAGAGTTGGTGCCTGTCATAGCTCCAATTTCGCGTGTTCCGTATCGTCTGGCGCCTGCAGAGTTGAGAGAACTCAAGGTGCAATTAGATGATTTGCTGGAGAAAGGTTTTATTCGCCCTAGTATGTCACCGTGGGGAGCGCCCATTTTGTTTGTGAAGAAGAAGGATGGCTCAATGCGGATGTGCATTGATTTCCGCCAGTTGAATAAAGCCACTGTCAAGAATAAGTACCCGTCGCCGAGAATCGATGATCTGTTTGATCAGTTGCAGGGTTCTACGGTGTATTCCAAGATTGATCTTCGTTCTGGGTACCATCAACTCAGAGTGAGGTAACAGGATGTCGCGAAGACTGCGTTTCATACGAGGTACGGACATTTTGAGTTTTTGGTGATGCCGTTTGGGTTGACAAACGCGCCTGCAGTCTTTATGGATCTGATGAACCGGGTTTTTAGAGAGTTCATAGATCAGTTTGTGATTGGGTTTATTGACGACATCTTGGTTTACTCGAAGACTCCGAGGGAGCACAAGGAGCATTTGGAAATGGTTCTTCATAGGTTGAGAGACCAGCAATTGTATGCGAAATTTTCCAAGTGCGAGTTCTGGTTAGAGCGTGTTGTGTTTCTGGGTCATGTCACTTCAGCGGATGCCATTTCTGTGGATCCCAGTAAAGTGGATGCTGTTTTGAACTGGGAGCGACCGAGAAATGTGTCTGAGATTCACAGTTTCTTAGGTCTGGCTGGATATTATCGTCGCTTCATTGAGGGATTCTCTAGTATAGCGAAGCCGATGACCCAATTGACCCAGAAGGATAAGCGGTTTGTTTGGACTGAGCAGTGTGAGAATGCGTTTCAACTGATCAAGGAAAATTTGATTACTGCACCGGTGTTGTCTCTGCCGTCCGGATCAGGTGGTTTTGTTGTTTGCTCTGGCGCTTCACTCAATGGATTGGGTTGTGTGTTGATGCAGAATGGTCGAGTCATTGTGTATGCCTCGCGGTAGTTGAAACCACACGAGACTCGTTACCCAGTTCATGATTTGGAGTTAGTAGCGGTGGTCTTTGCGTTAAAGATCTGGCGTCACTACCTGTATGGCGAGCAGTTTGTGGTGTACTCCGACCACAAAAGTTTGCAGTATCTGTTCTCGCAGCCTGAATTGAACATGAGACAGCGTCGGTGGATGGAGCTGCTTAAGGATTTTGATTGTGAGATTAAATACCAGCCTGGGAAGTCGAACGTAGTGGTTGATGCTTTGAGCAGGAAGGCTAGTGAGATGCTTTCCTCGTTGTACATCTCCAAGGACCAAGAGCATCTTAACACTACGGGTTGGAGATTTTACCCAGCTGAGGATTGTGTAATGGTTTCATCGTTTCAAGTGGAACCGCAGATTGTTTCCAGCATTCGACCAGCTCAGAGGACCGATCAGTCTATCCACGAGTTGAAGTTGAAAGTCAGGGCTGGCGAACTTGAGGATTATTCCGTCTCGTCCGATGGTTGCTTAAGGTTTCGTGGCAGGTTGGTTGTGCCAAACCTCATTGATTTGAAGGAGGAGATCCTTCGAGAGGCGCATTGCAGCAAACATAGCGTTCATCCTGGTGCACGGAAGATGTACCACGCTTTGAAGCCACACTTCTGGTGGGCTGGCCTTAAGAGTGACGTGGCTGGTTTCGTTGCTCGTTTTTTGAATTGTCAGATGGTAAAGGCCGAAAGGATGAGACCTGGTGGTCTGTTGCAGAGTTTGGAAGTGCTCCAATGGAATTGGGAGCACATTGCTATGGATTTTGTGACACATCTGCCTCGTACCAGCAGAGGATGCGATGCTATTTGGGTGGTTGTAGACCATTTTTCGAAGTCTGCACACTTCATTCCCTATGGGATGACCTTCTCATTGAAGAAGATGGCGAAGCTGTACGTCGATTTTGTTGTTAGACTGCACGGTGTGCCTGTTTCAATCGTGTCCGACCGAGATCCGAGGTTTACTTCCAGGTTTTGGAAGAGTTTGCAAACAGCTTTAGGAACCAGATTGGCGATGAGTACCGCGTATCACCCCCAGACAGATGGCCAATCTGAGCGAACTATCCAGACGTTGGAGGATATGTTGCATGCTGTTGTGTTGGATTTCGGAGGTAGCTGGCAAGACGCATTGTCTTTGGTCGAGTTTTCGTATAATAACAGCTACCAAGTGACGATTGGTATGGCTCCTTTTGAGGCTTTGTATGGCAGGAAGTGAAGATCGCCAGTTTGTTGGGAAGAAGTGGGGGAGAAACTGCTATCTGCCCCTGACTTTGTACAGCAGATGAAAGATCATGTCGATCTAATTAGACAGCGGATGAAAGCTGCCCAGGATCGCCAAGCCAGTTATGCAAATAAGAGGCGTCGACCTCTTGAGTTTCAGGTTGGTGATCGTGTATTTCTCAAACTTTCTCCGTTTCGTAGTGTGATGCGCTTCGGACGCAAGGGAAAATTAGCCCCTCGTTACGTTGGTCCGTACGAGATTGTCGAGAGGATTGGCCCTTTAGCGTATCGGTTGCTGTTGCCGTCAGAGTTGTCCTCTCTTCACGATGTGTTTCATGTGTCGATGTTGAGGAAATATAAGCCAGATCCGTCTCATGTGCTTGGAACTAACGAGGTAGAGCTAGATCAGTCGTTGAGTTATCAGGAATACCCTTTGCAGATCCTTGGCAGAAAGGAGAAACAGTTGAGGAATAAGACCATCCCGTTGGTAATGGTGCAGTGGAGCAAGCATGGAAGGGAAGAAGCTACTTGGGAGCTGGAATAAAAGATGCAGCGCGAGTGGCCGCATCTGTTTGAGTAGCCGTTGGGCTATATTTTCCAGTAGGTTGTAGCTTTTGTTTTATTTCTTCCCTAGATGTTGTAAATTGTTTGCTCAGTTATCTTGAACTCTTGGCCTCGAGTTGGGCGAGTTTCAGTTTAGTTTCTGTTGTTGTTTCGGTTTTTAGTGCTGTGTGGTAATTCTGGAATTGTTGTTTGATTTCGAGGACGAAATCTCTTTTAGTGGGGGAGAAATGTGAGACGTGGAAATTGTATTAAGGATTAATTGTTGAATTAATCGGGTTTTGGTGATTTATGGTGATTCAGATTTCATTTTGAATGTAAGGGTTGCATTTTTGGGTCGGGAATCACATTTGGAACAATTCTGGAAATTTCGAGATTTTCGAATTTTGGGTGAAATCTGGTGGCAGATTTCATGACGTCAGCGTCGCTAGTATGCATTGTGTGGATGACGTAAGCGTCGCTGGTGGTGAGATCTGGTATCGCTGGGTCAGAGTTGCGAGAGATCTGGTAGCCGTAAGATTCGTCGTTTAGAGGGTAGCGCTAGCGAGAGATCTGTTCGCCGTAAGATGAAATCTGTTTTGTGTGGCGCTGTGTTGAAAACAGATGTCAACGCTGGTCAACTCTCCTGTAGCGTGTTGTAGTGTTTGGACCAGACTTGCTGACGTAAGCAGACTTCTCCGCGGTTTTGGCGCTGTGCGTTGTTGTTAACGTGTATCCAGATCTCAGCGCTTTTTGGATCAGATTTCTCCGTGGTGTGGTGCGATGTCGTTTTGAGGAGTTAGTGACATAAGCGTGTCTGCTGGTTTTGATCAGTAGGAGTCAACGATAGTCAACGTAGCTTGCGACTGGTTGTGTTTCGTATCTTGCGACTGGTTGTGCACTATAGCTTGCAACTGGTATTTGGTGAGATGCTGCGACTGGATATGATGACTTCAGTGGAGCAACGTCGTTTGGATTATTTGAAAACGCTGCGTTTCGATGCTGGGACTGGTACCAGCTGAGAGAAGTGTTTTGTGTTGTGTGAGAAATCAGCCGTTGGTTACTTGCGTCTGCTGGTTGTAGTATTCCTGTTGGTTTGGGAGATTGATGGTGTCGACTGGTTTTGTCGGTGGACAATTATTGAATCGATTTCTAGCAGTTGCAAGTTGTATATAAGGAATACATGGTGTTCGAATTGAGAAATCAAATCCCACACTTAGAATATTTTCCCAACCTTCGTGCTCTGTTTCTCAACCCTTGTCACTGTTCACCGTGAACTTCTCCGGTCATTTTCCGTCGATTCCGGCCACCGTTTTTCACGTTCGAGGTAGCGTTGAACTCCTCTTGGAAAGCTCTTCCATCTCGTACCCATTTTGGAAGCTATAGTTGGCTGGATTGAAAGCTCGAAGCTACTGTGTGTACGTGCGTTTTGTCGATTGCAGGTAGCTTTCGAAATTAGTTGTTGGAATCTTGTTCTAGGCCTTGTTTTAAGCTTCCTGTGAGTTGTTTGGGAAGGGTTGAAGGCTGGTTTGTGCATTTGAATTATTGGCCGTGAGATTTGTTATGTTTCCCTGAAATCTGTGCATCGTGTATTTTGGCAGATTTGTACAGGCCGTGAATTGCTTCGTTCCTTGTGGAAGTAAGGTACGGATTCAAGATTGAATTACATCGAGGTTATGGCTTGGATGATTTGTAGCTGCTGGTGTGTGGAATGGATGTGCCTGCTGGCCGTGTCCTGTTGAGGACTGTGTATGCTATTGTGTTATTGCTGTGTTGCATATGTTATGTGCTTGTGTTCCAGCATTTGCATACACGCATGATATTCCATTCCAGCCTTTGTAGTCTTTGTGCCTTGTTGTATTATTCTTGTTTCTTACCAGGATGCGAGGGCGAGCGGGAATACCGCACTCTCATCTCCCTGCTGGTTTGTGTTAGCCCTTATGCGCCGAGTGGCTAATTACCACAGTTCATAGGTTTGGCAACAGTAGGTCGAGTTGTTTGATGCATCTGGTATTCGGGTGTTGTGTCCCGGAGAGTGGCTAGCTACCACACTTGGAACACACCCAGTGTCCACGTTGTTGCAGATTCAGTTGAGCTGTGCTTTGAGCTCCTTGACTTCCTCCTCGGTTGGAGTCCTTTGTCGTTGTCCAGCATCTCATGCATAGCATCTGCATTTTATTCCTTGCTGTTTATTGCTGTTTTATAGTTGCTCTCCGTACTGGGGTTTGACCCCATGTCCCTCTGGGGCTTGGTTTGTTTGTTGCCTGTTGTGTTGTCGAGTTCATACAGCTGGTAGAGGAGGTAACCCAGCTGGCGGTGCCCCAAGAGGTGGTTGAGTGTCCCAGTAGCGTATAGCATATATGTATGTATCAGTCTATTAGCCAGGGAGATGCCCTGTGCTTCGTTGTTGTATTCTGTTGTGGATTCTGATACTTTTATTTGTATTGATGCTATACTTGCTTATGTTGATTTGTAAACTGGGGACTTATTTTGAGTATCGTTCTATTTTAAATTATATTTTTTAAACCGTCGGGCCTAAAAGCAAAAAAATTTTACCCACTTTTTGATAAGCTTCCGCATGTGTTTGGGTTTTTACTCTGTTTAGAGCACGAGGCCTGACATGGATACATTCAGATATCATGTATACACAGTTTATACTTATCCTTGATCAGATCTTGCAACACCCGTGCTGATAAATTAAACAGATCTTACGGTTGTGACGGATTAAGTATTTTGGCGCCAGTTATCTATTTACCCTTTTACCCTCGCGGTCAAAATTTGAAATCATTTTAAAATACTTTTCTTATTTCGCAATATTGCCAAAATCTTTTCAATCTTTTCCAAATATTGTACGCGCCGTCGGATGATCGACACGTGGTTGTCATCATGCGAAACGTCACATCCACATTTTCTCTCTCTAGTACCTTTTGCATTCTCGTTTATATTTACGGCGCTTCCTTTTACCCTAACTCTTGCGCTACACATATTACCCTCAAGCTATCTTGCATTTCTGCTCTCCTGTGTTCTCTGTTTGCAGATTACTCTTATTTCAGGCATTCTCTCGTTCGTTATTCTATCAGAAATGGCATCTTCACTTATTGGAAACACCAACCAGGTCCATTTTGCCTCTGTACTTGCCATGGACAACACAGAAATGGTAGCTATGTTCGAAGCCCTTGTGGCGTCTGGTCTGAATGGCTTTCTGGGATTTATGTCTGACATCTTTGAAACCGCTCTGATTGAGTTTTATCAAAATGCCTCCGTACGAGATGGTAAAGTTGTTAGTACAGTTAAAGTGAAGCTGGTGGAAATCTCTGAGGAAATTTTTTCCCGGACTTTTCAGTTGCCGGTGGAAGGATTGATAGATATAAATGAGGTACCGAAGGACTTGATTTTTTATGCTAGAACTGAGTTTTCATTTACCGGTGAGCAGCTGACAACTTCCTGCAAAAAGCGGGAATGGAAGATTGAGTACAGGCTTCTAAGTGATATCGTGGCAAAATCCATTACTGTGAAAGCGGGTTCCTTTGATGTCGTGACTCATGAAAGGTTCCTTATGATGACTGCTATTTTTGGGGGTGTGCCTGTAAACTGGGGGAGATTGCTTTTTAAAATTTTCAAGGATATGGTGACTTCAGAGACGAGGCAAGCCAGAGGATACGCTGTCCATATCTGTATTCTATTGAAAAATATACCAAATTTGGAGTTGGGAGATTCCGAGGAGTTCTCTCCTCTGAAAATTTTGACTGCCAAAACCGTTGGGAGATATATTGCCATCAACGACAAGATTGCTTTTGAAAATGTGGAGGGCTTGGCAGGAAAATCTCGGTGAAGGAAACACCCGTGAAAAGGCCTGTGTCCAAAAAGAGGCCTACTGTTGCTGTTGATGAGCAGGTGATGAAAAAGAAGAGGACATTGAAACGGAAAGCAGCTCCTTCAAAAGCGAAGCTGAAGCTAGTCTCAGTGGCACTAGATGTTGAACCAGTTGGGAGATTCCGAGGAGTTCTCTCCTCTGAAAATTTTGACTGCCAAAACCGTTGGGAGATATATTGCCATCAACGACAAGATTGCTTTTGAAAATGTGGAGGGCTTGGCAGGAAAATCTCGGTGAAGGAAACACCCGTGAAAAGGCCTGTGTCCAAAAAGAGGCCTACTGTTGCTGTTGATGAGCAGGTGATGAAAAAGAAGAGGACATTGAAACGGAAAGCAGCTCCTTCAAAAGCGAAGCTGAAGCTAGTCTCAGTGGCACTAGATGTTGAACCTATTCAAACTATTGATCCAACATCTGCTGATGATGTAGACATCATCATCATTGAACAAGTTATTGCTGATACTGGTCCGTTGGATACAGATGTTGGGAGCCCGACAGCTCAAAGAAATGGTAAGATGGAGCATTGGTTCAATCTTTCGTATGAGGAATATGTTGCTCAAGCAACTGGTTGATTCGGCCAATGATACTGATGAAGAGAGTGTCGCTGCTAAAGCTACTGGAACAGATACCGTGATGGGGGCGGCAGATATTGTGGTTACTGAGGCGTTGTGTCTAGCCAAAGATTTTGCGACCATGATGGAATCTGAGGACACAGGGTCCGTGATCAAGCCTCTGGAACTCAATATCTCCACCACATCTGATGAAGAGTCAATGTCCCTTGAAGATATTCTGAAATAGATTCCAGCAGATGCGTGCTGCCTTCAGTAACAGCCGCAGAGATTTCCAAAATAAAATTCGCACCTAGTATTTAGATTTCGGGAGTTCACGAAGGTGACTGGTACAAGGCTAGTCTCCCTCAAATTAGACAGCTGACAAGGGTAAGGCGCCTCTTGTTAAGGATACAATAAAAGGGCACCTGGCCCGGGAGATGTTCAGTTTGATATGTGCCGATAGACTTCCTTGTACAGCTTCGTGAGAAGGTAATAGCAGATGTTGTTACGTTCTTTCATTCTTTCAGTTTAAGTAAATTAGGAGATCTTGAGTTAGTGAAAGGCATTATTTCCAAAGAGAAACAGTTGTTAGCATGGGCAGAGACAGATTCTTTAGAAACAGCTGTGCGGCGGCGGGAGTTTACAATTGCCAAATACAGAGAGATGCTTCTGAGGAAATTCTTGGAATCCCATCGCCAACACTTTCAGGCAGGTCAGCCCTCAACAGCAACTGATCATCAGATCATTGCTTTGCTCTCCAATGCTCATGTCTTTGTAGTAGAGACATTACAAACAAAGATGAGGATTCATGGGCTGAAATGGGACCACATTTGCAGTTCAAGATTGTTTGAAGGAGAAAACAGAGATCGTGGTGCCGACTTTGCACGATCAAATATTTCCACCCGATCTCTATGTTGGCTGCAAACCAAAACCTTGGCTGAGGGGACTTGGGTTATTCAGGAAGGAAATGACTTATGGCAGTGTTTGCCCAAGCAAACTGTCCCTCTAACGATCGAATTGTCACCAAAACGGAAATTCGATTATACTCTTGCCCCTATGAGTGAATTTGTCAAAGTTCTTCACAAGCAGTGGGCTGATGTTTGTATAGCAGTTGTACATTTTTCTACAGTCGGTAGCTTGCAGTTGTCTCACACAATTTTTGCAGAGATATAGTCGCCGTTAGTACAGTGATAGATAGTGCCGTAGATGCTTCAAATTTTGTTGGTGTTTTTCGCAGAGGTACAGATGTACATATGATTCTTTCAGAGTCGAGCTCTTCTAGTTCTGGGTCTGCTCATCCAGATCCTACCGTTTTTGCTAGTTTTTCTCAACGTCCCCTGGATACAGATTTGACTTCACCAAATCCCAGTACTACGTCTTCTCATGTTTTCTTCACTACAGATGACACTCCCATGGGGGTCGATCAGATTTTGATGCCTACTGCAGTTACCCAGAGGATTTCAGAGAACCATTGACACAGCTCCGCGCTTTAGTCAGTCAGATTTCAACTGAGCATGTGCAGACAAGAAAGACTCCGACAGACTCCAGGATATGCTTTTGATGGAAGTTCGGAGCCTTGAGAAGAAGATTATTGAGATGTTGATTCAACATGACAGCATCTATAGAGGTCTGTTTAACAATATGCGACAGGAAATTCAAATTCAGAAGTCTGCTCTGTCGCTAGACATTTTGGCTTCTCAAAGGAAGCTCATCACTCAACAGGCTGCCATTGCCACAGGCCTAGATGATATTAGGAAGGATGTTGATGAAACCAAGGCTGCTCTTTCAAATTCTATATTGGATTTCCATGCGCAAGCACAGGAAAATTATAACAACCTTTCCTCTCAGTTGGGTGAACTTGTTGCCTACATCAATCGTGGTAATGACAAAAAGGGGGAAGAGAGTAGCAGCCGCCGACCTCAACCGCCTCCTGATGAT
>KV019203.1:0-11311 GCA_001598015.1 Dorcoceras hygrometricum | reverse complement strand
CTGCTAAGTTTTGTCATCACCAAAAAGAGGGAAATTGTTACGATAAAATTTATTAGTTTTGGTGATAACAAAAAGACAAGTACTGAATTCATAAGTAACATCTAGACAGTCGGTCAGTTGTAGTAATTAACAGTTACGCATAATTCAGATGTTGGGTCGACTATCACATATCGAGTTGGTTTTTCAGAAGTCGTGACGTCATCCCAGTATTTCGAAATGTTAAGAAGTAGTGAAGTCATTTCAGTGTATTGAAGTTCAGAAGACGTGACGTCATTCTTTGTTGTCAGGTCGATGTTTTGAACAGATTTGACTTTTTGGATCAGTTCAGATTTCGGGAACAGTGTATTCAGAAGTGAGCTACAGTGGAAGATCTATTGTTGGAAACATAGGGCATTCAAATGTGGAGTAATCTATTCAGATGTAGAGTGGTTTATTAAAAATATCGGGTTGAATATCTCATTTGTAAAGATTTCAGATGTTGAGTACAGTTGCTTTGGAAGCAGCTGTGGTTAATTGGGAGTATTCAGTTTTTGGGTTAACAGAGCTTTCAGATATCTAAATAGTATCAGTTGCTACATTCAGTTGTTGCATTCAGGTGTTGCAAATACACAGTTATCTCTATTTATTTTAGATGTTGATACATTCATATGTGTCAACTACGTTTACTCAAATCAAAGTAAAGATAGTCGTCTTCCTCAAGAAAGAAAGAACTGTGTTAACGAAAAGAGATTTCAGGCGCGATGAACCAATTCAAACACGATCATATATTCAAATTGGAAAGAATCAATGGTGAATATCAAATAGTACAATTTTCCTGGAATTAAGGAGACATGTCAGAGCTATTTTGGGTAAATAGTACAGTACACAGAGGACGTTATACGATGTTTACCCAAATATGGACATACGACATTTTGGCCCTGACGAAGCGCAGTCTAACATTGTTGTGGAGCAGAATATGCGATGGACATATATTCAAAAAGGATTTTGTTTCCTTAGGTGATTTTAATGACCGTTGAGATCAAAGGGTATAAATAGCTGGAATTTAAATTGAAGAAGCTCTCTTACTCTCGGTTATTCTAATCTCCATCATACTCTATGTGAATCGCTACATTCTCACGAAGCTTTCTCAAAAACAAAAAGCTCACACAGTTACTGGATATTCTCACAATAAAATCATTAGAAGATCTACAGTCTCAAATTGTAACGCCCCAAAAATCCATAGGACCACATTATGCATTTTGTTCATTTTATAGATTTAAAATGGCATGTTGAAATGTTATGCATTTCTGTTTTAAGTGATTTCAGAAAAAATAGATGTGACACAGCTGGTTTCAGTGGATGACTCCAAGGGTGATGCACGAGCAGTTTTTAAAGGGATGAAAATATCTTTAAGGAGGACAAATGATTTCTTTTGGAAAAGGTTTGGTGTTTTACAAATTAAAATAAGAGGAACGGAATTTTACTAAATTTTATAAAGAGTGTCATGCTTAATTTCACAAGTAGCTTTCCACTAATCCCTTTCATATAAAAACCTGTTTTGAAAGCAAGATCCTTATCATTTGCAAAGAAAAATCTTTAGTGTTCTTCAAAATATTCTCCAGAAAAGTTCGTGCGTTGCTTAAGGAAAAGATTCTGTAGGAACTAGCTACCGTTGCAAAGCTTCGTTTAATGCAAGTAAAATTTGATTCTTGACTCACCATTTAAAGCATATATTGATGTTTTCCGAGTCTTCTTGCCTATTTGTTACAGTATGTTTAAAGTTCATGTTTAAAATGATTCATACATGAAAAGGAAAGAAAGATGGGTTCAAATGTTGTTTTGATGCTTCCAAATGTTTTCCACAAAGTTATGATGTTTTAAAGTACTGAGGATTTGAGTTTAATCCAAGAATGTTTTTGAATGTTCTTCCTTTCAGTAGTCGTAATATCAGAATTTGATAACTATGTAATCGGTAGTTGCTAGTCGAATCAGTATAAAGTCTGGTTTGATAGGCAACGGCTGATAGCATAGTTGTTGTTTTGATGTTACAAATATCAAGTTAAATTCCAGCAGTTGCATTTCGTTGTAAAATCAGTAGTTGCACTGTTCATTCCAGCAGTTGCATTCCATTGTAATATTCCAGCAGTTGCATTCCTTGTTAAATACCAATAGTTACACTGTTCACTTCTAAAGTACTATTCATTGCGACTGGTACTATTCATTGCGACTGGTTCCTGTCTTGCGACTGGTTCCTATTCCTTGTGTCTGGTTTCACGTACTTTAGCGACTTTTCTCACGTCTGGTTGATGCGCTAACGACATCGTTTCATTTATTACGTTTATTTTTTTGTAAAAAGACCTTGCAGCTGGTTTCATTTAGCAATACCCATGAACAGTAGAAATATGTTTTGTTTCATAGTACTGTTCCACTTTGTTGCGACTGGTTTCATTTCAATGATATGTTTCCAAAAGCTGAATTCGATACTCAGTAAAATTTTAAAATGGGAAGCAAGAGTTTTAAGTGATGGAACCCGAGGAATTTCAAAGAAAGTTTAAAGAAAGAATGTTAAAGGGACAAAAGTTTATCTTAAGATTTATGGCAAAGATAACAGAAGGTCATAAAGGGTGAGGTGAGCAGCTATCAGTGGCCCTCCCATATAGAGAAGGGTGAGCAGTCGTCTATATGTCGGTTGCCCTTTCGCAAAGATGCCAAAGGATAAGGCTGATATCAGTAGTCACTTGATCAGGTGCAACACGAACCTAATGAGTGCTTCTGGCCCTAAATCTAAGGAAAAATGGTAATGATGCTATTATCCCCTGTCTCCAAGTTTATGAAAGAAAGAATGAATGTTTATGAAATGTTTACGAAAGAAAATGATATTGATCATTGATGTTCCTTTAACTTATGTATTGATCAGATGTCCACCTGCGTATTTGAACTTGTTATTACTCAGGTTTACTTGCTGAGCCCCTAGGCTCATTAGCTTTAAAATGGTGCAGATGCAACAGCTGGAGAGCGAACAGAAGGTGAAACTTGAATCAGCTGCTGGGCGGTGTGTGTTGTCAAAGACCAGCGTTTTCCGTGTCATAGTTGAAGTTTTTTTTGTTTTAGAATGTACTGTATTAAATCAGTTGAAACAGTTGTACATTTATATAGAATATCAGCTGTTGTAAATCAAAATTGCAATTTATAATAAAGTCTGTTTTTCCGCATCCAGTAGTTGGCGCGCAATTGAGAGTCTGTGAGATTTGTTTTCGTTTTTTCCGTTTCTTCTTAAAGTTATAAGAAATACAGCTTATAACAAATTGTCTTTCAGCCCTTCTTTTATTCAAAATTTTTTTTCACCACAATTCGTGATTTCCGTGGGTACGGGCGTCACAACATGGTATCAGAGCAACGTTCCTGAGATAAACACACGCACCATCAGCTGGATCAAAGTTCATCTTTCGTTCCTCTAAGTTTTATTTTCAGAGCTTTTAAATTATTTTAGCATGTTCTGATAAATGTATGTGGTGGATTACGGGCTATAGAATATAAGATGTCAGGAAGAGGAAGAAGTAGAAGAAGTATTCCCTTAGAATAAACTACTACTGATAACGCTAGTATCACCCAATTGTTAAGACTGCTGGTAGAACAAAATAACAGAGGCAATGGCCAATCTTCCAGCAGCAGGGGACCCAGTAATGATGATCCCCAAGAAAAGTTCAACGACAGAAACCTAAGGAATTTAGTGGTACTACTGATCCACTAGTTGCCGAGAGCTGGATCAAATCCATGGAGATTATTTTTTAGTACCTTCAAATGTCTGATTTAGATAGGCCCAGGTGCGCTATCTATATTTTAAGGGTGATGCGATGATTTGGTGGGAAGGAGCCAAATTGTCAGTGGATTTGTTGACTCTTACTTGGGCAGATTTTAAACAAGTATTCTTTGAGCAATACTTCACGGCTGGAAAGAGGTCTGAATTGAAGAGGGAATTTTTGACCCTCAAACAAGGAAGTTTAACCGTACAGGAATATGTGCGGAAGTTCGAAAGAGGGTGCTATTTTGTGCCAAGGCAGCAGAGGCGACAAGCCTTTCAGCAGAAGGACCAGAGGTCATTCAAGAAACAGAACAAGAACCAGAAGAGGTCTCAGGAGCAAAAGCCTCTACCGATTCAACCTATTAGCTCTGTTCCTGCTGGTAATAATAGAACAGAATGTCCTAAGTGCCACAAGAATCATCTGGGACAATGCAGACTTGGACAAAACGTCTGCTATAAATGTGAATGCCCGAACATATATTGAAATATTGTCCAAAGTTCAAGCAACTGGTGACTAGCAGAGCCTACGTAATGACAGCTGATCAAGCCAATCCAGACTCGACAGTAGTCACAGGTGAAATTTTGATAGCTGTATTTCCTTATCTGGCTTTAATAGATTCAGGAGCTACACATTCATTCATTGCGGCAGAGTTTGTCAAGAAATTGTTTATTCAGCCGGAGCAAGTAATGATAGGTTATTGTGTGTCAGTGCCATCAGGAGAGAAGATGGTATCTCACGAGTTGTTTAGGAGTTTAGAACTTAAACTTCAAGGACATAAGATTACTGCTGATTTAATTGTATTGCCGATGCCAGAATTTGATATGATTTTTGGAATAGATTGTCTAACTAAGTATGGGGTAGTAATTGACTTTAAACTACGAACAGTAGCTGTCAACCCACCAGGGAAAGATTCATTTCAGTTTTTAGCCAAACATGTTAATGGAGTCCCTTCAATTATATCATTCTTAGCGACGACTGATAGACCCCAGCTGTCATCCGTAGAGGTGGTAAATGAATTCCCTTAGGTTTTTCCAGAGGATATCCAGGGACTGCCACCAGACAGAGAGCTGGAGTTTTCTATTGATCTAATTCCAGGAGCTGCTCCAATTTCTAGACCACCCTATCGATTAGCTCCATCAGAAATGAAATAACTGAAGGAACAGGTACAAGATCTGTTAGAGAAGGGGTTTATTAGACCAGTACTTCTCCCTGGGGAGCCCCTGTTTTATTTGTTAAGAAAAAGGATGGAAGTATGAGGTTATGTATAGATTACCGGGAGTTGAATAAATTGAGGATTAAGAATAAGTATCCATTACCTAGTATAGAAGATCTGTTCGACCAGTTGAGAGGGTCAGTAGTGTTTTCTAAGATCGATTTGAGGTCTGGATATCATCAATTAAAGATTAAGGCATCTGATGTTTATAAAACAGCCTTCAGAACTAGGTATGGCCATTATGAATTCTTAGTTATGCCATTTGGACTTACGAATGCTCCATCAGCTTTTATGGATTTAAGGAATAGGGTCTTTCAACCATTTTTGGACCAGTTTGTAGTAGTCTTTATTGATGATATCTTAGTGTATTCTAAGACCAGATGTGATACGTTCAACATTTAAGAACAGTTCTCCAGATTTTGAAAGATAAGCAGTTGTTTGCTAAATTTAGCAAATGTGACTTCTGGATGGAGAAGGTATCCTTTTTAGGCCATATAATTTTTAAGGATGGAATAGAAGTCGACCCAGCTAAAGTAGAAGCGGTTCGCGACTGGCCAATACCAAAGAATGTTGCAGAGATAAGGAGTTTCTTGGGTTTAGCTGGATATTATAGGCGATTTATACAAGGATTCTCTAAGATAGTTGTTCCCTTGACCACGTTAACAAGAAAACAGGTGAAGTATAGCTGGACAGTTGAATGTCAAAACAGTTTTGACAAGCTAAAGCAAGCATTGACAGAAGCACCGGTGTTAGCAATGCCAACTGATGAAGGAAAATATGTAATTTACACCGATGCATCAAAGTTGGGACTAGGATCTGTGTTGATGCAGGATCATAAAGTCATTTCATACGCATCTAGACAGCTAAAGGATCATGAAAAGAATTACCCAACACATGACTTGGAACTAGCAGCTGTTGTCTTTGCCCTTAAGATATGGAGACGTTATCTCTATATGGAGAAGTGTGAAATATTCACAGATCACAAAAGTTTGAAATACTTCTTTACCCAGAAAGAATTGAATATGAGGCAGAGGCGATGGTTGGAGCTGGTTAAAGACTATACTGCACGATCAGTTATCACCCAGGAAAATCAAATGTGGTAGCTGATGAATTAAGTAGAAAATCAGTAGGACTAGCGCAGCTGATTGTTCAGAAATCATTGGCGACTGATATTGAAAGGTTTGGACTCGAGATACTGTCCATCAGTAGCAATAATTTGATCTTAGCAGACCTCTCAGTAAGATCAAATTTGATAGACCAAATTCGAGAAGGTCAGCTGCAAGATGAACAATTGCAGAAATGGGTTAAGCAAGATAAAGAAAGAGGCAGCAACATCTATTTTTTAGAAGATGGAATTGTTAGGTTTATGGGCTGGGTACCCCAAGTAGATGATTTGAGAGCTGATCTTTTGAAAGAAGCTCATACGGCTCCTTACTTAGTACATCCCGGAAGTACTAAAATGTATAAGGACCTCCAGCAGCTGTACTGGTGGCCAGGAATGAAGAGGGATGTTGCTAGATTTGTAGCTGAATGTTTGACGTGTCAGCTGGTGAAGGCTGAACACCAGCGACCGGCAGGATTATTAAAACCACTGCCTATTCCATAATGGAAGTGGGAATGTATAGCGATGGACTTTTTTGTGACTAGTTTACCAAGAACTGCTCTAGGATATAACTGCATCTGGGTTATAATTTATAGACTCACTAAGTCTGCTCATTTCTTACCAGTCAAAACAACATATGAGGTGAGCAGACACGCAGATTTATATGTTAAGGAAATAGTGAGGCTACATGGTGTTCCAGTTTCTATTGTATTAGATAGAGATCCTAAGTTTACATCAGCATTTTGGAAAAGCCTACATAAAGCTATGGGTACAAAGCTGACATTCAGTACTGCGTTTCACCCCCAAACTGATGGACAATCAGAAAGGGTGATTCAGATTTTAGAAGACTTGTTCAGGGCTTGTATTGTGGATTTTTCAGAAAATTGGGATTCAAAATTGCCACTGGTAGAGTTTGCCTACAATAACAGTTTCCAAGATTTGATTCAAATGGCTCTCTATGAAGCACTCTATGGTCGAAAGTGTAGGACACCACTTCATTGAGATGAAGTTGGTGAAAGAGCGGGTTTAGGACCGGACGTAGTGGAGCAAACAGCAGCAGCTTTTGGAAAGATAAGAGAAAGAATGAAAGCTGCTCAAAGTCGACAAAAAAGTTATGAAGATAATCGAAGAAGGGAACTAAATTTTGAGATAGGTGATCACGTATTTTTGAGAATAGCTCCAATGAAAGGAGTTATGCGTTTTGGAAAGAAAGGAAAGTTGAGTCCAAGGTATATTGGACCATATGAAATTTTGGAGAAGATAGGAACATTAGCCTATCGATTAGCACTGCCATCGCGGCTGTCAGCAGTACATAATGTTTTTCATGTATCAGCTTTGAGGAATGCTCAAAGTCGACAAAAAAGTTATGAAGATAATCGAAGAAGGGAACTAAATTTTGAGATAGGTGATCACGTATTTTTGAGAATAGCTCCAATGAAAGGAGTTATGCGTTTTGGAAAGAAAGGAAAGTTGAGTCCAAGGTATATTGGACCATATGAAATTTTGGAGAAGATAGGAACATTAGCCTATCGATTAGCACTGCCATCGCGGCTGTCAGCAGTACATAATGTTTTTCATGTATCAGCTTTGAGGAAATACGTACCCAATCCTTCGCATGTGCTAAGTCATGAACCAATCCAATTAGCACCAGATTTGAGCTACGAAGAGCGACCAGAAAGAATTCTCCTCCGAGAAATTAGAAGGCTAAGAAACCGTAGCATTCCTATGGTTAAGGTACAATGGACTAATTAGTCATAGCGAGAAGCAACGTGGGAAACAGAAACTGATTTGCTAAGTCTTTACCCTTATCTATTTGGTACATAAATTTCGAGGACGAAATTTCAATAAGGAGGGTAGAGTTGTAACGCCCCAAAATCCATAGGACCACATTATGCATTTTGTTCATTTTGTAGATTTAAAATGGCATGTTGAAATGTTATGCATTTCTGTTTTAAGTGATTTCAGAAAAAATAGATGTGACGCAGCTGGTTTTAGTGGATGATTCCAAGGGTGATGCACGAGCAGTTTTTAAAGGGATTGAAAATATCTTTAAGGAGGACAAATGATTTCTTTTGAAAAAGGTTTGGTGTTTTACAAATTAAAATAAGAGGAACGGAATTTTACTAAATTTTATAAAGAGTGTCATGCTTAATTTCACAAGTAGCTTGCCACAAATCCCTTTCATATAAAAACCTGTTTTGAAAGCAGGATCCTTATCATTTGCAAAGAAAAATCTTTAGTGTTCTTCAAAATATTCTCCAGAAAAGTTCGTGCGTTGCTTAAGGAAAAGATTCTGCAGGAACTAGCTACCATTGCAAAGCTTCGTTTAAGGCAAGTAAAAGTTGATTTTTGACTCACCATTTAAAGCATATATTGAGGTTTTCTGAGTCTCCTTTCCTATATGTTACAGTATGTTTAAAGTTCATGTTTAAAATGATTCATACATGAAAAGGAAAGAAAGATGGGTTCAAATGTTGTTTTGATGCTTCCAAATGTTTTCCAGAAAGTTATGATGTTTTAAAGTACTGAGGATTTGAGTTTAATCCAAGAATGTTTTTGAATGTTCTTCCTTTCAGTAGTCGTAATATCAGAATTTGATAACTATGTAATCGGTAGTTGCTAGTTGAATCAGTATAAAGTCTGGTTTGATAGGCAACGGCTGATAGCATAGTTGTTGTTTTGATGTTACAAATATCAAGTCAAATTCCAGCAGTTGCATTTCTTTGTAAAATCAGTAGTTGCACTGTTCATTCCAGCAGTTGCATTCCATTGTAATATTCCAGCAGTTGCATTCCTTGTTAAATACCAGTAGTTACACTGTTCAATTCTAAAGTACTATTCATTGCGACTGGTACTATTCATTGCGACTGGTTCCTATTCTTTGCGTCTGGTTTCACGTACGTTAGCGACTTTTCTCACGTCTGGTTCATGCGCTAATGACATAGTTTCATTTAATACGTTTGTTTTTTTGTAAAAAGACCTTACAGCTGGTTTCTTTTAGCAATACCCATGAACAGTAGAAATATGTTTTGTTTCATAGTACTGTTCCACTTTGTTGCGACTGGTTTCTCTTACAACTTGTTTCATTTCAATCATATGTTCCAAAAGCTGAATTCGATACTCAGTAAAATTTTAAAATGGGAAGCAAGAGTTTTAAGTTATGGAATCCGAGTAGTTTCAAAGAAAGTTTAAAGAAAGAATGTTAAAGGGACAAAAGTTTATCTTAAGATTTATTGCAAAAATAACAGACGGTCATAAAGGGTGAGGTGAGCAGCTATCAGTTGCCCTCCCATATAGAGAAGGGTGAGCAGTCGTCTATATGTCGGTTGCCCTTTCGCAAAGATGCCAAAGGCTAAGGCTGATATCAGTAGTCACTTGATCAGGTGCAACACGGACGTAAGGAGAGATTCTGAGCCATAAATCTAAGGAAAAATGATAATGATGTTGAGATTTGGGACTATTATCCCCTGTCTCCAAGTTTATGAAAGAAATAATGAATGTTTATGAAATGTTTACGAAAGAAAATGATATTGATCATTGATGTTCCTTTAACTTATGTATTGATCAGATGTCCACCTGCATATTTGAACTTGTTATTACTCAGGTTTACTTGATGAGCCCCTAGGCTTATTAGCTTTAAAATGGTGCAGGTGCGACAGCTGGAGAGCGAACAGAAGGTGAAACTTGAATCAGCTGCTGGGTGGTGTGTGTTTGTCAAATGTCAGGCCCCGTGCTAATTACTAACAATTAACACATAATAAGCGCAATAAACACGGAAGCTATAAATCATGGCTTAAAAATTTTTCAAAATACTAAGGGCCTGAACTTCAAATCATACATTCAAAATATTCGATTTTCAAAATAGGAGTTAACTCAAACTCATACAACAAGTAACCAAATAATATCATTTCAAAAGAAAGATCCCCAAATACATAAAAAAACGGGCATCCCCCGGTTCAATACATATCATAAATAAACTGGGACTCAGGGATGAGGGGATCGACCAGCTGAACATCCGCTCTGCACAGCTTGGTTACCTAAAGCTCCTGCAAATGGGCACGCAGACCCAAACAAGACAAAGCAGGAAAAACATGCACGAGGTCAAGCCTCAGTACGAAGAGCTATCAAAGCAGATAAACATGCAACATGCTATAATCAATGCTATGAATGCATGAGGCTATCAAGGAAATCGGATAGCTAGACCAGTTTATCAACTGGCAACTCAATCAAGCCTCTATACCACACGCAGCCAATCAGCTGGTGGAAATCATCGGTCCGTGATCATCGGGGCCCGTCAGCCCATCACAGCTCGGTGGTAGACACTCGAATCCGGTAGTCACCACTCCGACGATGCTGCTCAATTCGTACCTTTCCTCTTCACTTTACCTATCATATTTCTCCTGGCTCAAATCACGCAACAGGAACCTCCTGGAAGCTGAAATCTGTTACAACATAGCTAATATCTTAGCTCAATCTCATCATAAGTACGCTAACCCTACGGCCAGAAGTCTAATTCAATTCCTGCACTTCTACGCAGGCATTAACTACTAAAACCGAGCTCAAACTACAAGAATTGCTCACCCAAAAGCTCACGCTAGCAGCAGAACGCTCGCACAGGCTTATCTCAAAAGCTTCGAACTCCAGCAGCTTCGCGTTTCCACTTCCAGCGCAATTCTAACGTCTCAAAAGGGTAGCAAACTAAAGAGCTAATCAAGGGGAATCCAGCGCCACAAAGATCTCCAAAGACAAAGGTTGGAATCAACGGGAAAAAGGAAATAGAACACGACGGTGAACATTAGCTCGACGAGGGTTGGAGAAGAAGAGATAAGATATGGCTGGTTCAAAATATTTCTAAGTGTCGATCAACACTTCTATAAATACCTCTTCAAATCTCGCCTGCTGATTCACCAAGATCTATCGAAGAAATCAGCAGGAGTCTATCAGCAGCAATCCTCTCCTTTCCCTTCGTAAAATTCAGTAGCAACAACCAACAAAAGCAATCGCATACAACATTTCAAAACGACACCGTTCCAACTTATCAAAACGACGCCGTAGCAGACACCAGCTGCCAACAGCTCTCGCCTCAAAACAGCTATCTGCTAGTCGCGAGAAAACTCTCAAAATGACGACGCATCTACTAAACCAAACGACGCCATTTTACATACGCAAGCAAATCTGCTAACATCTGATCTTCAAACACAAAGCTCCAAAACG
>KV019194.1:277674-335829 GCA_001598015.1 Dorcoceras hygrometricum | reverse complement strand
CCCGGTCAAAATTTTGTTCTTCCGCTGCCTGCCGGGGTGCGGATCCGGACCAATACCAACATCGTTAACACAAGTGCTTCAATCAATGCTTGCTTCAATTTGTCAAAACTATTTTGACATTCAACTGTCCAGTTATACTTCACCTGTTTCCTTGTTAATGTAGTCAATGGAACAGCTATCTTAGAGAATCCTTGGATAAATCTCCTATAGTATCCAGCTAAGCCCAAGAAACTCCTTATCTATGCAACATTCTTTGATACGGGCCAGTCGCGAACAACTTCTACTTTGGCTGGGTCGACTTCTATTCCATCTTTAGAGATTATATGACCTAAGAATGATACTTTCTCCATCCAGAAATCACATTTTCTAAACTTTGCAAACAATTGCTTATCTTTTAAAATCTGGAGTACGATTCTTAAATGTTGAACGTGCTCCCTTCTGGTCTTAGAATACACTAAGATGTCATCAATAAAGACTACTACAAACTGGTCCAGAAATGGTTGAAAGATCCTATTCATTAAATCCATAAAAGCCGATGGAGTATTCGTAAGTCCAAAGGGCATAACTAAGAATTCATAATGGCCATACCTAGTTCTAAAGTCTGTTTTATACACATCAGGTGCCTTAATTTTCAATTGATGGTATCCAGACCTCAAGTCGTTCTTAGAAAATACTACTGACCCTCTCAACTGGTCGAACGGATCTTCTATCCTGGGTAATGGATACTTATTCTTAATTTTCAATTTATTCAGCTCTCGATAATCTATACATAACCTCATATTTCCATCCTTTTTCTTAACAAATAAAACAGGGGCTCCCCAAGGGGAAGTACTTGGTCTAATAAACCCCTTTTCCAACAGATCTTGTATTTGTTCTTTCAGTTCTTTCATTTCTGATGGAGCTAATCGATATGGCGGCCTAGATACTGGAGCAGCTCCTGGAATTAGATCAATCGAAAATTCCAACTCCCTATCTGGTGGTAATCCCTGGATATCTTCTGGAAAAACTTCAGGGAACTAGTTTACTACCTCTACGGCTGACATCTGGGGTCTATCGGTCGCTACTAAGGATGATATAATTGGAGGGACTTTATTAACATGTTTGGCTAAAAACTGGAATGACTTTCCTACTGGGTTAATCTTGACTGTTCGTAGCTTGAAGTCAATTACTACCCCATACTTAGTTAGCCAATCTATTCCCAAAATCATATCAAATTCTGGCATCGGAAATACAATTAAATCAGCAGTAATCTGATGCCCTTGAAGTTTAAGTTCTAAACTCCTGAACAATTCGTGAGAAACCAGCTTCTCTCCTGATGTCACCGATACACAATAGCCTATCAATACTCGCTCTGGCTGGATGGGCAATTTCTTAACAAACTCAACAGAAATGAATGAGTGTGTAGCTCGTGGATCTATTAAAGCCAGAGAAGGAAATCCAGCTATCAAAATTTCACCTGTGACTACTGTCGAGTCTGGATGGGCTTGTTCAGCTGTCATTACATAGGCTCTGCTAGTCACAAGTTGCTTGAGCTTTGGACAATTTTTTAAAATATGTCCGGGCATTACACATTTATAGCAGACGTTTTTTCCAAGTCTGCATTGCCCCAGATGATTCTTGTGGCACTTAGGACATTCTGTTCTATTATTACCAGCAGGAACAGTACTAATAGGTTGGATCGATAGAGGCTTTTGCTCTTGAGGCCTCTGCTGGTTCTTGTTCTGTTTCTTGAATGGCCTTTGGTCCTTCTGCTGAGAGGCTTGTCGCTTCTGCTGCCTTTCCTCATCAACATATTTCCAGTCTCTTTCAATTTGCAGCGCTCTATCCACTGCTTCTCTATAGGTTCTTGGCACAGATAGCCTAACATTCATTTTGAACATCGGCTTCAATCCTTCCACGAAGTGACTCAGTTTCTCTTCTGGGTCACTTCCTATCAATGGCACAAAATAGCACCCTCTTTCGAACTTCCGCACATATTCCTGTACGGTTAAAATCCCTTGTTTGAGGGTCAAAAATTCCCTCTTAAATTCAGACCTCTTTCCAGCCGTGAAGTATTGTTCAAAGAATACTTGTTTGAAATCTTCCCATGTGAGATTCAGCAGATCCACAGACAACTTGGCTCCTTCCCACCAAATCATCGCATCTTCCCTCAACATGTAGATAGCGCATCTAGGCCTATCTAAATCAGACATTTTGAGATACTCGAAGATAACCTCCATGGATTTAATCCAGCTCTCTGCAACTAGTGGATCAGTAGTACCACTAAATTCCTTGGGTCTCTATCGTCTGAACTTTTCTTGGGGATCCCCATTACTAGGTCCCCTGCTGCTGGAAGATTGACCATTGCCTCTGTTATTTTGTTCTACCAGCAGTCTTAACAGTTGTGTGATATTAGCATTATTATCACTATCAGTTTCTTCTAAAGGAATAATTCGTCTAGTTCTTACTCTTCCTGCCATTGTATATTCTATAGCCCGTAATCCACCTCATACATATATCAGAACATGCTAAATGATTTAAAGACAGTGCTCTGAAAATAAACTCACAACTTATAGGAACAGACGATGAACTTTGATCCAGTTGATGGTGCGTGTGTTTATCTCAGGAACGTTGCTCTGATACCATGTTGTAATACCCAAACCCACGGGAATCACGAATTGGGGTAAATAAAAATTTTCAAATAAAAAGAAGGGCTAAAGGACAATTTGTTATAAGCTGTATTTCTTATAACTTCAAAAGAAATAGATAATGCGAAAACAATTATAATAGACACTCAAATGCGTGCCAACTACTCGAAACATTTGCTGAAAAACAGACTTCATTAATAACTGCAATTGCGATTTACAACAGCTGATATTCTATATAAATGCACAACTGTTGCAACTGATTTAATACAGTGTTTCTAATAAAAAATAACATCAACTGAAGACACGGAAAACGCTGGCCTTTGACAAACACACACCACACAGCAGCTGATTCAAGTTTCACCTTCTGTTCGTTCTCCACCTGTCGCACCTGCACCATTTTAAAAGCTAGTG
The DNA here is from genome assembly GCA_001598015.1 of Dorcoceras hygrometricum. Classification (NCBI taxonomy): domain Eukaryota; kingdom Viridiplantae; phylum Streptophyta; class Magnoliopsida; order Lamiales; family Gesneriaceae; genus Dorcoceras; species Dorcoceras hygrometricum. Next base: position 332,791 of record KV019194.1, on the reverse strand, counting down.
AGCCTAGGGGCTCAGCAAGTAAAACCTGAATAATAAAAAGTTTAAATACGCAGGTGGACTTCTGATCTATACATAAGTTAAAGGAACATTAATGATCATCATCATTTTCTTTCATAAACATTTCATAAACTTGGAGACAGGGGATAATAGCCCAAATCTCAACATCAATATCTTTTCTTTAGATTTATGGCATATAAGCTCCTCATGGTCCGTGTTGCACTTTGATCAAAATGACTTTCGATATTAGTTTTAGCATATAGCTCATATGAAAGGGCAGTCGACATCTAGACAACTTCTCACCCTTCTCCTTGGTGACCGTCAACTATCTATGACATAATCTTAAATAAACTTTTGTTCCATTAACATCCTTTCGTAAAACTTTCTTTCTTAAAATCCTCGGGTTCCATCATTTAAAACTCTTGCTTCCATTTTCAAAACTTTACTGAGTATCGAGTTCGAATTTGGAAACATAATCGTCGACATGAGACCATTTGGAAGAGAAACCAGTCGCAAAGAATAGGAACCAGTCGAAAGAATAAAACCAGTCGCAAGGTCTTTGCATTTAAAACAAACGTACTTAATAAAAAAATTTCGTTAGCGCGTCAACCAGATGCAAGGAAAGCGCTAAACAACCAGTCGCAAGAAAAGCGCTAACATATATAAAACCAGACGCAATGAACAGTACCAGTCGCAAGACTAATACCAGCTGCAATGAACAGTACCAGTAGCAAACCAAGTGATCTTACAGCACAACGAAAATAGAAGCTTGGCATCTGCCCGAGACTCGCGCATCCCGACAGTTCATCAAGCGAAAAACCGGTTCTATATAAAAACAGATCTGGCCTTCATAAAATAAGTTTCTCAAAACATTTAAAAACATTTAAAACATAGCACATGTGTTTTAAAATCAGTGCTCGTTCAAGAACAAACCTGCTCTGATACCACTTGATGGTCCGTTTAAAATTAGGATCACTAAGAGAAGATCAGCAGTCGCGCTTTGTTAAAGGATTAAAGGATTTTCGCGCTGCTGATACATACTCTGTAGCTGCAATAGCTCGAAGTTCTTGAACATTTACAATAAACAGAGCACAGGAGACAGATCTGGTATGATTTAAAAATCATGCGGAAAATATCAGAACTGAATCCTATATTTTAAAACAACTCAAACAGATTTATGTACAACATAAATCTGTTCGAGACTTGTGTTTGAGTGCTGCTGAAATGCAATGCTAAGATGCTGAACTGTTTATGCGAATGCTTGGGCAATGCTAAATATAACCAAGTGCTGATTTATGCGTGCATGCTGAATGCGCTGTGCGTGTATGCGTGCTAACATGCTAAGTAACATATGCAATACTGAAAGAATAACAGAACACGATACAAAGCATATTTGTTTATGGAAGTTCGGATATCAATATCCTACATCTCCCCTTCTTCCACCTCGGAAGGCTCCACTAGAAGATTTGATCTTACAACTGCGTGTACAGACCCAATCCCACAACCAGCAACTGTGAGAACTCCTAGACTCCACAAATGCACAACAATTGATAGATTCATCAACAGTACTTATATCAGCGACTGCTAACAGATTCGTCAGCAGTATTTACGCATCTTCTTCTTCGATAGCTTTCTTCAGCAAGCTTCTCAATACATGATCCAGCTGGTTCGCTTCACACTTTAGCTCTTCAGCTGGTTGTTATCGTTCCAGCTGGTTCATCAAGCTCCAGCTGATTTCTTGGCCTCCGCCTGATTACGAACAGCTGATTCAACTTTGGACGTCTCCAAACTTAATTCAACTGCCGATTCCATGAACACCAAAACAACTATTGATCGATAATATTGCGAACCATCGGTTGGACACATATAGCTGCTGCTGATCGTCTTCTTCGTTTCTAAAACATGTACGCTTAAATTGAATTGTTAGAATCACAATAACAGGTTTTGTGTAATTCAAAACTTAATCAGAATCTGTCAAAACAGATTCAACAAGTACCAGTCGCAAGACTAATACCAGCTGCAATGAACAGTACCAGTCGCAAGAATAATACCAGCTGCAATGAACAGTACCAGTCGCAAGACTAATACCAGCTGCAATGAACAGTATACCTGCTAGTTTTACGAAAACAATGCAACTGCTGATTTTAACAACGAAATGCATCTGCTGGTGAACAATGCATCTACTGAAATTTATGAAAACAACACAGCTGCTGAAATTTGGCTTTATATTTATAATATCAAAAGAACAACTATGCTATCAGCCGTTTCCTATCAACCATACTTTATAATGATTCAACTAGCAACTATCGATTACACAGTTATCAAATTCTGATATTACAACTACTGAAAGAAGAACATTCATAAACATCCTGAGAATGAACTCGAATCCTCAGTACTTTAAAACATCATAAACTTTTAGGAAAACATTTGGAAGCATCAAAACATCAATTTGAACCCATCTTTCTTTCCTTTTTATGCATAATTATTTCAAACATGAACTTTAAACATACTGTAACACATATAAGCAAAAAGACTCCGAAACATCAATATATGCTTCAAATGGTGAGTCAAAATCAGCTTTTACTTGCCTTAAACGAAGCTTTGCAACAGCAACCGATTCCTGCAGAATTCTTCTCCATGAGCAACGCACGAATTTCTCTAGAAATATTTTGAAGAACATCGAAGGTTTTCTTTGCAAAATGATAAAGATCTTGCTTTCAAAACAGGTTTTTTATATGAAAGGGATTTTTGGCAAGCTACTTGTGAAATCAAGCATGACACACTTATAAAATTTAGTAAAATTCCCTTCCTATCATTTTAATTTGTAAAGCACCAAACCTTTTTCAAAAGAAATCATTTGTCCTTCTTAAAAATACTTTCAATCAATTTAAAACTAGATCATGTATCGCTCTTGGAGTCATCTGCTGGAACCAGCCGCGACGCATCTTATCAATGAATCATTAAACACATAACATTTAAAATTGCCATTTTGGCCCATGAGATTAATAAAATGCATAAATGTTGTCCTATGGATTTTTGGGCGTTACACGCTTGGTCTGTCTTTAAAATGGCAGTTTGAGTACGGACAGCTTTTAGGTAAATCGAGAGGACATTTGTGTCATTATGAGCTTCATGACGTATGTCTGTGATCAAACGGTGAAAGACTTGATTTTGCTGATAAAAAGTGTCAAGAATGGTCTTCTCAAGCTGTTTGATTTCGTCAAGAAATTCGTTATTAGAATCATCCAATCTACTAGATTCCTTCGACTGAAGAGAGATAATGCCAGACATAGAAGTCCGTAGATCATTAAAGGAATCTGAAACAGCAGGTGGTAAGGAAAACTGAGCAACAACAACGGTAGATCCAACAGTAGTTGTGGCAAAACTTCTTCATCTATAGGAGTGCAGAGATGAAAATCTGGCTTGTTATTGCTTGATGAGAGAGACAGAGGCGATGGAGAACGATAGACTGAAGAAACATCAGAGGAAACTAACTCTACTTCTGGTAGGCACGGCAAAATTGGCTTAGCAACAGAATCACTGAAATATTCAACAAAATTGTTTATATCAGTGCCTTGCTGAAGAAGGTTGCAAAAACCAGTCGGAACCTTCTCAAGGATATCCACTACTGAACTCTTAAAAACAAGATCCCTGCAAGGATTGATGGCTTAGCAACAGAATCACTGAAATATTCAACAAAATTGTTTATATCAGTGCCTTGCTGAAGAAGGTTGCAAAAACCAGTCGGAACCTTCTCAAGGATATCCACTACTGAACTCTTAAAAACAAGATCCCTGCAAGGATTGAGAGAGCCAACTGGGTGCAGACAACCAAACATACTGTAATGAATAATATCTGTACACACTCGAACCAGCCCCACGTTTTGAATAAAGACGGCGCTGCTCCCCAATATTGAGCAGGCTCGATAAAGTAGCAGTGAGGAGCAATACAGTCTTCAGTAGCTTTTTGGGGCAGCTGTCTTCTATTTACAAAAAGAGACAATCTACAACTGCTTTTCAAAAACTCATTACCCTGCAGAGGTGTCTAGATTCCATTGATTAACACCATCGGCCTTACCCAGCAGGTGGACTTGTCCAAGGAATAAAATTGTGCAAGAACGACACCACTGCTATCAGCAGAATCATCAAGGGATTTGGAAGAACATGGTCGGTCCGCTATCAATCCGTGATCTTTCTCTTGCACCAACAGTGCATCCAGTGATTGAAGATGAGCAGCAGAGAGTAAGTCAATGATTTGGGAAGCCATGGCTGTCCACGGTTGACCAGGCGCAAAATATTTCCTATGAGATTCCAAAAATTTCCCTAGAAGCATTTCTCTGTATTTGACAATTATGTACATTTGTCGCTTAAGTACAGTCTCCAGAGAGGTTGTTTCCGCCCAATTCAACATAAGCTTCTCCTTTGCGACTATTACTCTGACTGATTCTAAATCAAGTAATTGGCTGAGTCTAAAATAGTGAAAGAAAGAAACAACATCCCGTATAACCTGTTCACGTAGCTGTACAAGAAATTCTACATCTCCACAAATCAGCTGAACCATCTCTCTGGCCGGATTTCCTTTAACAACATCATCTGCTTCCAAAGGCTTCTTTCCTTTGTCATGAGCAGAGATCTTTGGGAGACTGGCATAGTGCCAGTCCGTGTCCTGGGCTTCGTGGATTTCTACTGTAAGACCAAATTTAATCTTTGTCACTTCAGCAGCAGTGACTGAAGGAAGCATCATGTCATCAGAAATTTGCATCAGCAAGTCATCAAGAGACATCAACTCTTCATCAGTTGGCTTGTTGCTTAAAAATCCTTCAGTTTTCTTTCCAAGCACAAGATCCTCACTAGCTCCGAAGTCCGCATCCTTTTCTTTCTCAGCTGATCGCTGTACTGGCTGTTTCTCAACAACTGTTTATGGTTTGCCATCAGTGTCACTAGCGGTGTCAACTATCCTATTGGCATCAATGGCAATAAATTCCTCATCGGATAGATTAAGCCATTGCTCCATTTCATCAGCTTTTGGAGCTACCGGACTCCCAACATCTGTATCCAATTGAGAAGATTCTGCAATTACTTGCTCAATGATGGTGTCGACATCATCAGCAGAAGTTGGACCAACAGTTTGGTGCAGCATCGAGTGCTACTGAGACTAGCTCCAGATTCGCTTTGGAAGGAGCTACTTTCCCCTTCAATGTTCGCTTATTCTTCACCACCTGCTCTTCAATGGCAACAGCAGGCCTCTTTTTGGATGCAGCCCTTTTTACGGGTGTTTCCTTCACCTGAGATTTTCCTGCCAGGCCCTCCACACTGTCAACAAAAATCTTGTCGTTAATGGCAATATATATCCCAACTGTTTTGGAAGTCAAAATTTTCAGTGGAGGGAACTCCTCAGAGTCTCCCAACTCCAAATCTTGTATATTTTTCAACAAAATACAGATATGTACAGCGTATCCTCTGGCCTGCCTCGTCTCTGGAGTCACCATATCCTTGAAAATTTTGAAGAGCAATCTTCCCCAGTTCATAGACACACCCCCAAAAATAGCAGTCATCAAGAGAAACCGTTCATGAGTCACGGCATCAAAGGAACCCGCTTTTACTGTAATCGATTTGGCCACGATATCACTTAGAAGCATGTACTCAATCTTCAATTCCCGCTTCTTGCAGAAAGTAGACAGCTGCTCACCGGTAAATGAAAACTCGGTTCTAGCATCAAAAATCAAGTCCTTCGGTACCTCATTGATATCTATCAATCATTCCACCGGAAGTTGAAAAGTCTGGGCAAAAATTTCTTCACAGATTTCCACCAGCTTCCCATGAACTATACTAGCAACTTAATCATCTTGTACGAAGGAGTTGTGATAAAATTCATTCAGAGCAGATTCAAAAATATCGGACATACAGCCCAGAAAACCATTCAAACCAGATGCCACAAGGGCTTCAACATAGCTACCATTTCTGAGTTGTCCATGGCAAGGACAGAAGCAAAGTGAACCTGGTTGGTGTTGCTAACAAGTGAAGATGCCATTGCTGATAGAGTAACAAACGAGATACTTCCTGAAATAAGAGTAATCTGCAAACAGAACACACAAATAGCTATGGAATGCAAAAGGTATTAGAGATAGAAAGTGTGGATGTGACGTTTCGCATGATGACAACCACGTGTCAATCATCCGACGTCACGATCAATTTTGGAAATGATTTTGAAAAGATTTTGACAAAATCTCGAAATAATTTTAAAGTTATTTTAAGAGGAATTTGAATTTTGACCGCGAGGGTAAAAATGTAAAAGAAAACTGGTGCCAAATGGTCAACACGTCACAACCTTAAGATCTGTTTGCTATATCAGCAGGGGTGTTGCAAGATCTGATGCTGGATAAGTATCAATTGTGTATATGTGACATCTGAGTGTATCCAGATCTCACATATTCAGTTGACTCAGCACTTATTACTTCAGATCTCTTGTTCCCCCTAAAGCTGAGATCTCCCAAGTCTGATATTTTATAAAACCTGAATTCCACGATGTTCCCCTTAAACAGTAGACTCAGATTTGACAAAACCAGAAGCTGTTCAACCTGAAAGTTGTTAGCACAAAGACAACTAAGGCAGTTCTAAGAGACCCAATAGATTTCTAAAATAAGAAAACTTAGCGTCAGGTAGGGGATTTGTGAAGATGTCAGCAACTTGCTGCTCATTAGACACATAATCCAGCTTGACGTCTTTCTTTAGCACATGGTCCCTTATAAAATGATGCCTGATGTCTATGTGCTTTGTCCTTGAATGCAGTACTGGATTTTTGGTGATCGCTATGGCACTGGTGTTGTCATAGAGAATGGGCGCTTCAGAAGCATCAATGCCATAGTCCTTCAGCTGGTGTTGAATCCATAAGATCTGAGCACAACAGCTTCCTGCTGCTAGGTAATCTGCTTCAGCAGTGGACGTTGCAATAGATGTCTGCTTCTTACTGAACCAGGAAATCAGTCGATCTCCTAAGAGTTGACAAGTACCGCTTGTGCTTTTACGATCAATCCTACATCCTGCGTGATGGATCTGGATAACAGATCCATATCTGAGTTTTGAATTACACAAACCAGTTATTGTGTTTCTAATTGATTTACGTAGTGTGCAGAAGTTATATAAGAAGAAAATAGAGATCTGGTCAGAAGTATTAAGAACTTCGAAAAGAAGAAAAGAGAAAATTGATTAGTCTGGCGGACGTATGAAGAGAAGAGAAGTCCGATGAAGAAAAGAACATGGAAGAGATATGAACAGTACACATCTGAAAGAGAACTATTGAAATCGTGTAAGCGAAAGAGGAGTTGAAGGTTGCTGAAATATAATCTGAAGGTTGCTAAAATATAAGTTGAAAGTTGCTGAAATATATGTTGAAGGTTGCTGAAATACAAGTTGAAGGTAGCTGAAATATATGTTGAAGGTTGCTGAAATATAAGTTGAAGGTTGCTGAATTGTTGAAGAAGCTAAATGAGCAACCGTGACATCAGCATATATGTTGAAGAAGCTAAATGAGCAACCGTGACATCATCATATCTGTTGAAGAAGCTGTTGGACAAACTATTACAGAAGCTGCTGGAACTATTACAAAAGCAGAATTCAGCAACGGTGATGTCAGCAGAATCAGCAACGTTAACAGTAACTTGCAGCAGAATTCAGCAACGGTGACGTCATCAGAATCAGCAATCAGCAGAATCAGCAACGTTAACAGTAACTTGCAGCAGAATTCAGCAACGGTGACGTCAGCAGAATCAGCAACGTTAACAGTAACTTGCAGCAGAATTCAGCAACGTTAACAAGCAGAATTCAACAACGTTCACAAGCAGAATTCAGCAACGTTAACAGTAAACAACAAGCTAAATCAGCAACGTTGAATTCAGCAAAATCAAAAGATGACAAAAGCCTACAAAAGAAAGGACACAAGGACAACTCCCTGTCGGTACTTTACAGAACATCTTTAAACGGGAAGAAAAGTGTGTCAAACGGGAAGAAATTTGAACAGAAATATATATACAAGAAGCACTGTTGAAGAAAGTGATTTTGACAGATTAATTAACACAGTGCAAAATATAGAGGGAAGAAATTGGAGATGAAGTATTCGACCGCCATTAGAGAGGAGCTTACTACGAGTGTCGACTGCTGACTCTAAATCAGCTTTTGTAGAGCATTTCCCTAGTGTGTGAGAAACAGAGAAAAACAGAGAGTTCACATTGTAAAAATCTCACACACAGATTCACTCGCACATTTCATGAGTTGAGCTATTTAGAATAGCGAGTGAATCACAAAATCTATCATTGTAGTCTTTGAACAGAGACGTTAAACAAGTTCTTGTTTAGTTAGACACCCAGTTGCGGCTGGTGTGCATTGGTGCTGATAGGAGTTCATCTGGAGCGAGGCTAAATGACTCATTAGTCTTTGAACAGAGACGTTAAACAAGTTATTGTTTAGTTAGACACACAGTTGCGGCTGGTGTGCACTTGTTGAAGCTTGGAGTTCACCTGGAGCGAGGCTCGCTGACTATTATTCTAGTGGAACCTTCCGAGGAGGAAGGAAGGGGATATGTAGGAGATTGAGCTCCGAACTTCCAGAAACAAATATCAGTGTATTTGTATGCTGTTTATTAGTCTTTAGGATACCAAAGACCCACATTTGAAGTTCCTTTCAAATATTTTAAAATCCTTTTCACAGCAATATAATGTGACTGTTTAGGCTCTGCTTGAAATCTATCACACATACAGACAGCAAACATGATGTCTGGTCTGCTAGAAGTTAATTATAGCAAAGAGACAATTATGCCGCGATAAAGTGATACCTCAATGGAAATAATAGCTTCGTCTTTGTCCATCTTGATTGATGAGATCATTGGGGTTGCTGCTGCTGAACAGTTGTCCATGCCAAATTTCTTCTGCAGCTCTTTCGTGTATTTAGCTTGGTTAATGAAAATTCCATTATCCAGCTGTCGAACTCGTAAGCCCAGAAAGAACGTTAGCTCGCCCATCTTGCTCATCTCAAATTTATCCTGCATTAGCTTAGAAAACTTCTGGCACTGTCAGGCCCCGTGCTAATTACTCAATATAATAGCACAATTAAGCACATAATCACGGAAGCGCAAATATCGGGCTTAAAAATTTTCGAAATAAATTTGGCCTGAACTTAAAATCATACATTCAAAATATTTATAATCAAAATATGAGTTGACTCAGACTCACATAAAACAGGTAACACAATTATCAATTCAAATACAGATCCCCAAAATAAATAAGACACGGGGCATCCCCCGGGTTCGATACATAAATAAAATAACTGGGACTCATGGAAATGGGGATCGACCAGCTGAACCTCCACTCTGCCCAGCTTGGTTACCTGAAGATCCTGCAAATGGTTAACGCAGACCCAAACAACACAAAAGCAGGAAAACAAATACGAGGTCAAGCCTCAGTATGAAGAGCTATCTAAACAGCTAACATGCAACATGCTATAATCAATGCCATGAATGCATGAGGGCTATCAAAGATCGAATAGCTAGACCAGCAAGTCAACTCGCAATCACATCAATCGAGCCTCTATACCACGCACAACAAGTCAGCCGATGGAAATCATCGGTCCGTGATCTTCAGGGTCCGTCAATCACCTGGAGCGAGGCTCGCTGACTATTATTCTAGTGGAACCTTCCGAGGAGGAAGAAGGGGATATGTAGGAGATTGAGCTCCGAACTTCCAGAAACAAATATCAGTGTATTGTATGCTGTTATTTATTCCGCATATGCACTTTAATATTAGCACTCACGCATAACACACCTGCACACACAGTTGTTGAACAGATTTCTGTAAACAAAAATCTGTTTCTGTTGAGTTTTAAAATTTAGGATCCAGTTCTGGTGTTTTCCGCATGTTTTTATTACATACTAGATCTGTCTACGGTGCTCTGTTTTAATGTTCAAGAACCATGAGCTAGTGTAGCTCCTTTAAAGCAGCGCAAAATTTTTATTTATCAGTAGCAGCGCTCGCTTTGCATTTATCTCTCAATTTTCGGTCCTAACACTGCGTAATCTGCATCAGTATAACCGATTAGTTGAAAGCCTGAGTCTTTAGGATACCAAAGACCCACATTTGAAGTTCCTTTCAAATATTTTAAAATCCTTTTCACAGCAATATAATGTGACTGTTTAGGCTCTGCTTGAAATCTATCACACATACAGACAGCAAACATGATGTCTGGTCTGCTAGAAGTTAATTATAGCAAAGAGACAATTATGCCGCGATAAAGTGATACCTCAATGGAAATAATAGCTTCGTCTTTGTCCATCTTGATTGATGAGATCATTGGGGTTGCTGCTGCTGAACAGTTGTCCATGCCAAATTTCTTCTGCAGCTCTTTCGTGTATTTAGCTTGGTTAATGAAAATTCCATTATCCAGCTGTCGAACTCGTAAGCCCAGAAAGAACGTTAGCTCGCCCATCTTGCTCATCTCAAATTTATCCTGCATTAGCTTAGAAAACTTCTGGCACTGTCAGGCCCCGTGCTAATTACTCAATATAATAGCACAATTAAGCACATAATCACGGAAGCGCAAATATCGGGCTTAAAAATTTTCGAAATAAATTTGGCCTGAACTTAAAATCATACATTCAAAATATTTATAATCAAAATATGAGTTGACTCAGACTCACATAAAACAGGTAACACAATTATCAATTCAAATACAGATCCCCAAAATAAATAAGACACGGGGCATCCCCCGGGTTCGATACATAAATAAAATAACTGGGACTCATGGAAATGGGGATCGACCAGCTGAACCTCCACTCTGCCCAGCTTGGTTACCTGAAGATCCTGCAAATGGTTAACGCAGACCCAAACAACACAAAAGCAGGAAAACAAATACGAGGTCAAGCCTCAGTATGAAGAGCTATCTAAACAGCTAACATGCAACATGCTATAATCAATGCCATGAATGCATGAGGGCTATCAAAGATCGAATAGCTAGACCAGCAAGTCAACTCGCAATCACATCAATCGAGCCTCTATACCACGCACAACAAGTCAGCCGATGGAAATCATCGGTCCGTGATCTTCAGGGTCCGTCAACCCATCATAGCTCGGTGGTAGACACTCGAATCCGGTCGTCACCACTCCGATGATAGCATTGGACTTTCAGGCACGACAACTCAGTCAATCAATTCAACAAACTGTAACACGTAAAATCATATAATCACATCAGCAGGTTCGCAACATCAATCATAGTCATGTTCATGCTCTAAGCTGCTAAATCTGCTCAATTCGTACCTTTAATCCTCAAATCTACCTCACAGATTCCTCAAATGCACGACAGGACTTTCTGGAAGCTGGAATCTGTTTCAAAGCCTCAAAATCAGCTTAATTCAAGCATAAATCTGAACCTGTACACTCTAATACCTACGGCCAGAACTATACTCAAGTTCTAAACAATTCTACGCAGGTATTAGCTACTAGACAAAGCTCAATTCAACGAGAATTGCTCACCCCGAAGCTTAAACCAGCAGGAGAACACACGAAACAGAATTCTCCAAAAAGCTTCGAACACCAGTATCTTCGCGCTTCTACTCCAACGCTAATTCAGGTCCTCTAATGGGTAGAAATCTAAAGAGCTAGGCAAGGCGAACTCAGCGTCACCAAAATCATCAAAAACAAAGGTTGGAATTGGCAGAAATCTCAAGAATAAGCGTTCGAGTGAACAGTATCGAACAAGGGTTAGGATAAGAAGATAAGAAATATCGGGTTCTAAAATATTTCTAAGTGTCGATCAACACTAATATTTCTAAGTGTCGATCAACACTTCTATATATAATCCTCAAATCCAACGCCTGTTGATCACAAAATAATCAGTCGTTGTGAACAGTAGAAATCTACTAACCAAAACCAGTCGTTTCCCACAACAAAACCAGGCGCAACAAAGAGTCGATGCATTTTTAAAAGAACATCAAAACGACACCGTTCCAACTAACTCAAACGACGCCGCAGAGCTTCACCAGCTGGCAACATATATCTCTTGTGAAGCAACCAAAAGCTGGTAAAAGATCCCTACAAAAACCCATCAGTCAACTGGTTACGCAAAACAAGCCAAAACGACGACGCGTCAACTAATCCAAACGACGCCGTAACAATTACGTAAGCATTTGTGCCAACAGCTGGTCACCCAATCGCAACGCATTCCTCATAACAAATCTCTCGTGGCTGGTACCAGTCGCAACACTCAAAATGCAGCGTTTCGACTTATTAAAACGACATCGCTCTACCTCTGCGACTGGTTCTTCAAACCATCAGCTGGTCGCTCCTTTACTCACGCATCTGCTGGTCCTGTAGTTGGTAAAAGATCCCTACAAAAACCCATCAGTCAACTGGTTACGCAAAACAAGCCAAAACGACGACGCGTCAACTAATCCAAACGACGCCGTAACAATTACGTAAGCATTTGTGCCAACAGCTGGTCACCCAATCGCAACGCATTCCTCATAACAAATCTCTCGTGGCTGGTACCAGTCGCAACACTCAAAATGCAGCGTTTCGACTTATTAAAACGACATCGCTCTACCTCTGCGACTGGTTCTTCAAACCATCAGCTGGTCGCTCCTTTACTCACGCATCTGCTGGTCCTGTAGTCAACACTAAAAAATGTTGACCAACATGTGTCGCTCTCTCGCTAACTCTCACGCTAAATGCAACGTATGCCAGCAGCAACCTCTACAATCAAAATGATGATGTACGTCTCACACGCTACAGTAACTATCTATATCAAAATTCACCAGCTGCAAGCTATAGTACTGTTGACCCGCGTTGACTACCAAAATTGCTACGGCTGATTCAATACTTAAAGAAATTCGACAACTCTAATTCCTGTGACTAATCATACAAAAATCTGATTAATCACTATTCGAATTTCTCAATCCTCACATTCTCCCCACCTTAAGAGATTTCGTCCTCCAAATCAATGGAAAACATAGGGAAGAATCCAATCAATTTATCTCAATAGCAGAACACAAAACGAAAATTCATCTGCTACAAATCCAAGAGTTCAAGATAACTGAACAATTAACAAACAAGAATTAAGGAAAACACAACCAGAAACCAAAAATTAATACATCTATCTACTCAAACAGATGCGGCCATTCTCGCTGCATCTTTTCTTCCGGTTCCCAAGTTGCTTCTTCTCTGCCATGCTTGCTCCATTGGACCATCACCAACGGAACCACTTTGTTCCTCAGCTGCTTCTCCTTCCTATCCAAAATCTGAACTGGATATTCAACATAACTCAAGGCATAATCTAGCTCAACTTCAATGGTTCTCAACACATGGTACGGATCTGGTTCATATTTCCTCAACATTGATACATGTAAAACGTCATGCATCACTGTTAACACATCAGGCAGTCTCAATCGATAAGCCAATTGTCCAATCCGTACGATAATCTCAAAGGGACCAACGAATCTAGGAGCTAATTTGCCTTTAAATCTAAAGCGCATCACGCTCTTTAAAGGAGAAACTTTCAGAAATACTCTATCGCCAACCTCAAATTCCAACGGTCGACGTCTTCGGTTAGCATATCTAGAGAAACGGTCTTGAGCAGCTTTCATTCTACTCCGAATCAAATCAATCTGATCATTCATGTGCTGCACAAACTCAGGGGTTGAAAGTTGTCTCTCACCAACTTCTTCCCAACAGATTGGAGATCTGCATTTTCGACCATACAACGCCTCAAATGGAGCCATTTCGATAGTCACCTGGTAGCTGTTATTTTACCAAAACTCAACTAAGGACAAGGAATCCTGCCAGCCACCACTGAAATCCATCACCACTACACGTAGCATATCCTCCAAAGTCTGAATAGTTCGCTCAGACTGGCAATATGTCTGTGGGTGATAGGCTGTACTCATAGCCAATCTCGAACCCATCGCTTCTTGCAAGCTCTTCAAAAATCGGGAAGTAAACCTAGGATCTCTGTCAGACACTATCGAAACCAGAACTCCATGCAATCTAACCACATGGTCGATAGACAGTTTTGCCATTTTCTTCATGGAACACCTCACATCATAGGGAATTAAATGGGCATACTTCGAAAGTCTATCAATCACCACCCAAATAGCATCGCATCCCCTTCTCGATCGAGGTAGATGAGTCACAAAATCCATGGCAATGTGCTCCCAATTCCATTGGGGCACCTCCAAACTCTGTAGCAATCCACCAGGTCTCATTCTCTCAGCCTTGACCTGTTGGCAATTCAGACATCTAGCAACAAAACCAGAGATGTCGCTCTTCATACCTGCCCACCAGTAGTGAGACTTCAAGGCATGGTACATCTTTCTCTCGCCCGGATGCACACTATATCGGCTACAATGTGCATCGTTCATAAGGTTCTCCTTCAAATCGATCAAGTTCGGAACCATCAATCTTCCTCGAAATCTCAGACATCCATCAGAAGAAACAGAGAAATCATCAGACTGACCGCTTCGAGCCTTAATCTTCAACTCATGAACATTTGGATCAGTCCTCTGTGCCTCCCTGATGGCACTCACAATCTGTGGTTCTACCTGAATCGAAGAAACCATAAAGTACTGCTCACCCAGCTGAAAACGCCAACCAGAAGTACTCAACTGCTCATAGACTTTAGACACACTCAAAGAAGAAAGCATCGCAGGCTGGGTCTTCCTGCTCAATGCGTCGACAACTGAGTTCATCCGCCCAGGCTGATACTGAATCTCAAAGTTAAAGTCCTTGAGCAATTCCATCCATCGTCGCTGCCTCATATTCAGATCAGACTGCGTGAAGATATACTTCAGGCTCTTGTGGTCGATGTAGACCACAAATCCTTCACCATATAGATAGTGCCGCCAAATCTTCAAAGCAAACACTATCGCAGCCAACTCCAAATCATGAACAGGGTACCTCGTCTCGTGAGGCTTCAGCTGTCGAGACGCATAGGCAATCATGTACCCGTTCTCTATCAGCACGCATCCTAAACCGTTGAGAGAAGCATCGGAGCACACCAAAAATCCTCCGGATCCAGACGGTAGAGCCAAAACAGGAGCAGTAGTCAACTTCTCCTTCAACGTCTGAAAACTGTACTCGCACTCATCAGTCCACACAAATCTCTTATCCTTCTGAGTCAACTGAGTCAAAGGCCTGGCTATTGAAGAAAACTTCTCTATAAAACTTCTGTAATAGCCAGCCAATCCCAAGAAACTGTGGAATTCTGACACGTTCCTAGGTTTCTCCCAGTTAAGAACCTTGCTTCGACCTTACTCGGATCCACCGAAATCCCTTGCGCCGAAATCACATGACCCAAAAAAATAATCCGATGTAGACAAAATTCACACTTGCTGAACTTGGCGTACAATTGCGAGTCTCTCAATCTCTGCAACACCAGTCTCAAATGCTCCTTATGCTCTCTCAAGCTCCTCGAATACACCAGGATGTCATCTATGAAGACGATCACAAACCGATCGATGTACTCGCTGAAGACGCGATTCATCAAATCCATGAACACAGCTGGGGCATTAGTTAACCCAAACGGCATGACCGGAAACTCATAATGCCCATATCGAGTCCGGAAAGCTGTCTTCGCAACGTCAGCGTCTCTAATCCAAAACTGGTGATAACCAGAGCGCAAATCAATCTTCGAGTAAACGACCGATCCCTGCAACTGATCGAACAAGTCATCAATCCTCGGCAAAGGATACTTGTTCTTCACCGTCACTTTATTCAGCTGTCGAAAGTCCACGCACATTCTCATAGATCCATCCTTCTTCTTCACAAAAAGAATCGGAGCTCCCCAAGGCGACATACTCGGTCTGATGAATCCTTTCTCCAAGAGATCTCTCAACTGGTCCTTCAACTCTTTCAACTCTACTGGCGCCAACCGGTAAGGAGCTCTAGAAATCGGGCAGTACCGGGCACCAATTCAATGGTGAAATCGATCTCACGTCTTGGAGGAAATCCAGGAATCTCATCTGGAAATACGTCGGGAAACTCTCGAACTATCGGAATATCACTCAACTACAATATCGGCTCTTAGGAACTGTCAAGCGCATAGATCATGAATCCCGCATTACCTAGCGATAGCAGGCTAAACATCTCCATGGCGGAAACTAGTGGAATCTTCGAGCGTGAATCAGCACCATAGAACTCACTTCTCTCCCGAGTCAGGGCGAAATCTCACCACACCATGAAAACAATCGACCGTAGCCTTATAACTAGATAACACGTCCATCCCCAAGATGCAATCAAAATCTCTCATTCCCAAAACAATCAGATTGGACACCAAAACGTTCTCATCAAATCGAAGCACACAATCCAACACCACTTCACGAGACCACAGATTTACACCAGCAAGGGTAGACACGGAAACAACATCACACAATGGGGAAGAACTCAACCCATTCTCACAAACAAACAACTCAGAAATAAAAGAGTGTGATGCACCAGTTTCAAATAAAACTCTCACAGGATAATCAACAACAGAGCATGTACCTACGATCATCATGCCAGGCGCCTCCTCAGCCTGCTCTCTAGTCAAAGAGTTCTCCTGAGCCTGCTGGGGAATCTGGAACTGAGACGGTCCACTAGGCTGAAATCCAGATCGCTGAGTAGGAGCGGGAAACTACGGTCTCTGAGTATGAACCACCAGCTGATCCCTGCTGTGAAGGAATCGAAGATTGACCCCTCAACAGAGGACACACTCTAAGGAAGTGTCCTGGCTGTCCACAGTTTCGGCAGGACCCCTGAACTCCACGACACTGCAAAGTCGGATGCCTTCCTCCGCACTGTCCACACATCATGCCACTAGAACCGCTGCCAGAACCAGTACTCACAGAACCAGAGGAACTCGAATCCGCCTTCTTCTTGAACTGTTTCCCTCGAGGTCGAAATATCTGCCGGTTCGACTTCTGCTGCTGCTGCTGCGACCACTGAGGAGAATAGAAAGATTGCGACGCATCCTGAACAGGTTGATAGGTGTGTCCAGTAGTCGGCTGAATCGGAGCCTCAACCTCCATCAAACTCTCCTCAATATCCACTGCTCGGTTCACCGCATAAAAATAGGTTGCAGGCGAACCAGAAAAAACCATCCGATACAAATCAGGCCTCAAGCCTTTCAAAAACTTATTCCTCTTCGTCCTCTCTTGGTTGGCAACGTGTGGCACATAGACCAAAAGCGCAGAAAACTGTCGGGCTTACTCAGCCACTCGCATGCTGCCCTGCCTCAGATTATCGAACTCCCGCTCCCGGCTGTTATAGAAGGACTCTGGGGTATACTCCTGTTGAAAGGCCTCGCAGAAGCTCTCCCAAGTGATCACAGCCCCACTATCACAAAGGATACGGGAAGTACCCCTCCACCAGCGATGTGCGTTGTCTCTCAACTGCAACACCGACAACTTCAGACTTTTCTCGGGAGCGTACTCCAGAGTGTCGAACAATTCCTCCATCTGAGCTAACCAAGCCTCAGCCATCGCACCGCCCTCTGCTGCAGAATACGTCGAAGGGTTCATCCGCTGAAACCTATCTAAGACCAACTCCATCCCGCCGATCTGTCTAGTAACATCCTCAACCTGATGAACATCATCATCACTACCTGCCCTAGACTCCTCCTCAGTACGTCTAGTCGCCCTACCTCTTCCTCTTCTCAGCGGCATCTAAACAAGTCTAGAGATAAGATCTCACAGCAGATAGATATATCACATAGACAGATAAAAGATCACATAAGTCACAGAGTCAATCAAAATCAAATCAAAACTCTATGCCTAGACTCAAGTGTGATAAAAGAAAATCGAGCTTATCCCAGTTTAAGCTCTGATACCAAAAATGTCATTCCCCATGCTAATTACTCAAGACAATAGCACAATTAAGCACATAATCACGGAAGCGCAAAAATCGGGCTTAAAAATTTTCGAAATAAATTAGGCCTGAACTTAAAATCATACATTCAAAATATTCATAATCAAAATATGAGTTGACTCAGACTCACATAAAACAGGTAACACAATTATCAATTCAAATAAAGATCCCCAAAATACATAAGACACGGGGCATCCCCCGGGTTCGATACATAAATAAAATAACTGGAACTCATGGAAATGGGGATCGACCAACTGACCCTTCACTCTGTCCAGCTTGGTTACCTGAAGATCCTGCAAATGGGTAACGCAGACCCAAAAAACACAAAAGCAGGAAAACAAATACGAGGTCAAGCCTCAGTACGAAGAGCTATCTAAACAGCTAACATGCAACATGCTATAATCAATGCCATGAATGCATGAGGGCTATCAAAGATCGAATAGCTAGACCAGCAAGTCAACTGGCAATCACATCAATCGAGCCTCTATACCATGCACAACAAGTCAGCCGATGGAAATCATCGGTCCGTGATCTTCAGGGTCCGTCAACCCATCACAGCTCGGTGGCAGACACTCGAATCCGGTCGTCACCACTCCGATGATAGCGTTGGACTTTTCAGGCACGAAAACTCAGTCCGCCAGTCACAACGTGGTAATCTTGGGTCATCAATGAATCTGTCAGGATCAATATGTATGAATGTATGCCAATCAATCATCAATGCACAATGCATACATTAATTCGTACGTGAAACAGAATGACAATTCAATCAATTCAACAAACTGTAACACGTAAAATCATATAATCACATCAGCAGGTTCGCAACATCAATCATAGTCATGTTCTTGCTCTAAGCTGCTAAATCTGCTCAATTCGTACCTTCAATCCTCAAATTCTACCTCACAGATTCCTCAAATGCACGACAGGACTTTCTGGAAGCTGGAATCTGTTTCAAAGCCTCAAAATCAGCTTAATTCAAGAATAAATCAGAACCTGTACACTCTAATACCTACGGCCAGAACTATACTCAAGTTCTAAACAATTCTATGCAGGTATTAGCTACTAGACAAAGCTCAATTCAACGAGAATTGCTCACCCCGAAGCTTAAACCAGCAGGAGAACACACGAAACAGACTTCTCCAAAAAGCTTCAAACACCAGTATCTTCGCGCTTCTACTCCAACGCTAATTCAGGTCCTCTAATGTGTAGCAATCGAAAGAGCTAGGCAAGACGAACTTAGCGTCACCAAAATCATCAAAAACAAAGGTTGGAATTGGCAGAAATCTCAAGAAGAAGCGTTCGAGTGAACAGTATCGAACAAGGGTTTGGATAAGAAGATAAGAAATATCGGGTTCTAAATATTTCTAAGTGTCGATCAACACTTCTATATATAATCCTCAAATCCAATGTCTGCTGATCACAAAAATAATCAGTCGTCGTGAACAGTAGAAATCTGCTAACCAAAACCAGTCGTTGCCCACAACAAAACCAGGCGCAACAAAGAGTCGATGCATTCTCAAAAGAACATCAAAACGACACCGTTCCAACTAACTCAAACGACGTCGCAGAGCTTCACCAGCTGGCAACATATATCTCTTGTAAAGCAACCAAAAGCTGGTAACAGATCCCTACAAAAACCCATCAGTCGACTGGTTACGCAAAACAAGCCAAAACGACTACGCGTCAACTAATCCAAACGACGCTGTAACAATTACGTAAGCATTTGTGCCAACAGCTGGTCACTCAGTCGCAACGCATTCCTCATAACAAATATCTCGCGGCTGGTACCAGTCGCAACACTCAAAACGCAGCATTTCGACTATTAAAACGACGTCGCTCTACCTCTGCGACTGGTTCTTCAAACCATCAGCTGGTCGCTCCTTACTCACGCATCTGCTGGTACAGTAGTCAACACTCAAAATGTTGACCAACACGTGTCGCTCTCTCGCTAACTCTCGCGCTAAATGCAACGTCTGCCAGCAGCAACCTCTACAATCAAAACGACGACGTACGTCTCACACGCTACAGTAACTATCTATATCAAATTTCACCAGCTGCAAGCTACAGTACCGTTGACCCACGTTGACTACCAAAATTGCTACGGCTGATTCAATACTTAGAGAAATTCGACAACTCTAATTCCTATGACTAATCCTACAAAAATCTGATTAATCACTATTCGAATTTCTCAATCCTCACAGGCACAATTTGGAGTTATTTGACCGAAATATAATATCATCAACATATATCTGTACTAATAAGACATTATCGGATTTTACGAATTTAAACAGTGTCTTATCAACTGTGCCTATTGTGAAGTCATGCCCAATTAAGAATTTGGACAGTGTATCATACCAAGCTCTGGGTGCTTGCTTCAACCCATATAGATCTTTATCCAATTTATAAACGTTATTTGGATATGTATGATCTATGAAGCCAGGAGGTTGTGCAACATACACTTCCTCTGTTAAGATGACATTTAGAAATGCACTCTTAACATCCATTTGAAATACTTTAAAATCTTTGAATGCTACATATGCGTGAAACATGCGTATGGCTTCTAGTCTAGCTACTGGTGCAAAGGTTTCATCAAACTCTATTCCTTCCATTTGCCTAAATCCCTGAGCTACCATTCTTGATTTATTTCTAGTTACTATTCCATATTCATTCAATTTGTTCCTAAATACCCATCGTGTTCCTATAACTGAATGATTTGAGGGTCTAGGTACAAGTTGCCATACATTGTTACACTTAAATTGATTTAATTCCTCCTTCATAGCTTCTACCCAGCTTGGGTCTGCTAAGGCTTCATCTATTTGTTTAGGTTCTATATGCGTGAGCTAAATCAAAATGATCATGCAATAGCTTGCTTTGTGTGCGAACAGGGGATTCGATGTTACCTATGACCTACTCAGGTGGATGATTTCTATTCCACCGAAGATCAAGTCCAATTGGATTTGCTCCTTGTTCTGCTTGGATTTCTTGCTGGATAGCAACTTATGGATTTTCTGCCACAAATTGATGATTAGCGTTGATTGCTTGTGCATCAGATTCCAGCTGTTGTAATGGTTGTTACAGATGTGATCTAGGACCAGCTCTTGTATCAGTTGTTTGTCTGGATACCACTTGATATGAAGTGCTCGCGATTGGTACTTCAGATGTTGGTATATGAACATTAGAATCTGCTTGCGCAACATCTGTTTGAGCATCTTGTGCATTTGTCACTTCAGCTCCAGCAGCAGGCACATTGATGATTAGCGTTGATTGCTTGTGCATCAGATTCCAGCTGTTGTAATGGTTGTTACAGATGTGATCTAGGACCAGCTCTTGTATCAGTTGTTTGTCTGGATACCACTTGATATGAAGTGCTCGCGATTGGTACTTCAGATGTTGGTATATGAACATTAGAATCTGCTTGCGCAACATCTGTTTGAGCATCTTGTGCATTTGTCACTTCAGCTCCAGCAGCAGGCACACTTGGAGAGATCTGATCCTGCGTTGAGTCAACGTTAGTTAAATCGATGACTACAGGATTTGATTACCTGTCAGATCTTGTGGTGCATTGTTGTGCGGTGTGTCCAGTGCTGGTTCCTTCTCTGCTGAATGTTTTTGTTGTGCCACTTCATCATCTGAGTCATCAATGCTGGATGATTCTAGATGTGTACATATATCGTTAAGCCTCGCAGCTGAATTGGATCTAAAACTTGTCTCATCAAAGACAACGTATGCTGAATCTTCAACAGTTAGACTCCGATTGTTGAATACTCGATAAGCCTTGCTCACTACTGAGTAGCCTAGAAAGATACCTGCATAAGATTTTGCATCAAAAGCTGTTAGGTGCTTCTTACCATTATTATGAATGAAGCATCTGCACCCAAACACCCTGAAATATGAAATATCATGTTTCTTGCCACTCCAGATCTCATATGGGGTTTTACCGTGCAACTTATTAATCATAGATCTGTTCTGAGTGTAGCAAGCTGTGTTAACTGCTTATGCCCAGAAATTTTGTGAAATACCAGAATAATCAATCATATACCTAGCAGCTTCTTTTAAAGTACGATTTCTCCTATTAGAAAGTCCGTTCTGCTGAGGAGTTCTAGCTGTTGAAAGCTCATGCTTTATCCCAATGCCTTCTAGATAAGAAGTTAATTTATGATTTAAAAATTCAGTACCACGATCACTTCTTATCCTGTTGACTGTACAAGATCTGTCATTTTGCAAACGTTTTAAAAGGCGTATCAGCTGGTCAGCGGTATCAGATTTTGCCTTTAAAAACAACACCCAAGTAAATTTTGTAAAATCATCAATAAAAAACTAGGGTGTAGTTCGTTCCACCTAAGCTAGTTACGGGAATAGGACCAAAGAGATCCATATGTAAAAGATCTATGCTTCGGGAAGAACGTTTACCGCCTTTCTTTTTAAAAGTAGATTTGATTTGTTTACCAAGATGACATGCGGCACAGATCTTGTCTTTGGAAAAATTGATTTTGGTCATACCAGAAACAGTTTCATGCTGACTCAAATGAGCAAGCGTTTTAAAGTTTAGATGGTTCATTCGCTGATGCCACAACCAGCTCTTGGAAGAGTTGGCTGCTAAGAAAATTTGTACAGATCCCATGGCTTCTGACCAATTGATAATGCAGGTATTCCCGATCTTTTACCAATACAGTGAGTCCTTCTGGACTCTGAACTGTGCATGTGTGTTGTTGAAAATTAACTATGTAACCCTTGTCACATAGCTGACTAATGCTAATCAAATTATAACGCAAGTTATCAACAACTAAGACATCTGATATAGAAATGTTACCCTGGATAAGCTTACACTTACCCACAGTGTTACAATGAGCGTTATCACCAAACACAATTTTTGCTCCTCTGTGAGGTGTCACATCTGTTAGCAGCTTGTGGTTTCCAGTCATATGTCTTGCACAACCGCTGTCCAGGTACCATATGGTTGATTCATCAGTAGCTTTGTATCTGTTATCCTGCAATCATAAAATCAGATTTTGGTACCCAATTTTACTTGGGTCCAGATAGGATTACCCCTTTCGGGAACCATACTTGAATTACTTCGACAGCTTTCCCAGTATGATAGTCCATAAGGGTCTGTGCATAAGTATTGTGAGATCTGTTGAGCTTTGGTTTGGTATTTTGACCATTCAGATCTCTACGAGGCCTAACCTTTTTCCATTCATACTTGACCTTCTTAGAGTCACGTCTTTGTTGGTTCTGAACAAACGATTTGGATCCAGCTTTCGCCTTTTCCTTGTCAAGTCTGTTCTTTAGCCAACCAGACTTAGAACTCTCGGGTCTGTCATAGCCAATTCCAGCTTTTCCTTTCTTATTCAATAGCTCCAAGATCTGGTCATCATATCGTACCGACTCACATGGATCATGTATCACACTAGATTTTACAAAGCTCATCTTTTTGAACTTGTCATTTGCTAGATTTGATTAGTACAAGTCTCTCCAGAGCTTCTTTAACCAGCAATGAAACCTAAGCCAGTTCTATAATTCGCTGGCTTCTGAATCTCACACAGCTTGTCTAGTGAGATAGAAGACTGGGTCCAGGATCTCATTATCGAATTTAATTTATCAATTTCATACTCGAGCTTACAGGAATTTGATCTCAACAATTTATTCCCAGCCTTCAGCTTATTCAACTTGATTTGTAAACTGTCTGCTTCACCAAGTTCAACAGTACTTGGTTCTACTGAACTATTTTTCAAATCAGCGTTTTCAGCTTTAACTTCCTTGAATGTGTGAGAAAGCTTTCTGTACTCTTTGACCATATCATTAAGTGCACTGACAATGTCTTCTCGTGTAAATTCATGTGTGAGAAAGCTTTCTGTACTCTTTGACCATATCATTAAGTGCACTGACAATGTCTTCTCGTGTAAATTCAATATTGGAGAATTCAAATACCTCGTCATCTAAAGTTTGATCAGCCATGAGACTGTGAACTTCCTCCTGTTCACTATCGCTGGATGAGGAACTGCTGGATGAGGAATCTGAATCGGTATCAGCCCATTTCCTGCTGCTTTCCTTAGCAACCAGTACTTTGCGATCATTCTTGCGGCTGGGTCTTTTATCACCTCTTGTCCTCATCCTCCTATCTTTTGATCTTTCCTTGTATTTTTCATCTGTCTTCTCATCCCTTCTGTATCGATCCTCCTTCTTTTCATCTCTTTTGTATCTATCCTCCTTCTTTGGCCTGTTGCAATCAACTGCAAAGTTCCCTGGACGTCCACAATTAAAACAGTTCATATCAGTTGTAACTTTATCATTTTTATTGACATTATTATAAGGAGTAGATGTTGTAGGATCTTCTCAAGTATTTACCAAACTTCTTAACGAAGAGGGACATGGCGTCATTGCTGAGTTGATCAACTGTCTTGCTAGTGCTTGGAGAGCACTGTTCAGATGTTGTAGCTGCTAGCGCTTTGGTCGGCTAGTAGGTTGACGGTCCAGCTTCTGCTCTTGTTCCAACTCGAACTCATAAGCTTTAAGGTTTGCAAATAGATCGTGAAGCTCCAGCTTATTGAGATCCTTGGACTCCCGCATGGCCATCGTATTAACGTCCCATTCCCTGGGCAATGCTCTCATCACCTTCAAAGCCAACTCACGGTTGCTATACTCTTTTCCCAAGCTAGTCAACTCAATCACCACGGTGTTAAATCGCTAATCAAACTCCGTCATTGTTTATCCATCCTTCATCTTCATAGATTCGTATTTCTGCTGGGCGACAGTCGTCTTGTTCTCTTTTGTCTCATCGTTTCCTTCACATACTTGTGTCAGATTTTCCCAAATATCTTCTGCTGTGGCACAGGTTTTTATATTGCTGAACATGTTTTTGTCCAGTGTCTTGTAGAGAATGTCCCTGGCCACATTGTCCAGATTTGCTTTCTTTTTGTCTTCGTTGGTGTACTTATGTCTGCTCTTCTCTAGATACTGGGGCTCACCATTAGATATAACAAATGCCAAGTTTGGCTTCATAATTTTCATCGGCCCTTCTGTGATAACTGACCACATGTCATGATCCTGTGCATGTTTTTGTCCAGTGTCTTGTAGAGAATGTCCCTGGCCACATTGTCCAGATTTGCTTTCTTTTTGTCTTCGTTGGTGTACTTATGTCTGCTCTTCTCTAGATACTGGGGCTCACCATTAGATATAACAAATGCCAAGTTTGGCTTCATAATTTTCATCGGCCCTTCTGTGATAACTGACCACATGTCATGATCCTGTGCAGCCAGATCTGCTTGCATGCGAATCTTCCAGTCATCGTAGTCCTCCTTGGAAAACATGGAAATTTTGTTGTGAGAAGTAGACATTTTAAAATATGATAAACACAAACGACATACTGTTCAATAACTGAGATGCGCAGGCTCTGATACCAATTGATAGGATCACTATGGCTCGAAAAACAGGCCTAGGAGTTCAGAAGGGGGGGTTGAATGAACTCCTTGGTATTTTTAAATATTTTCG
This sequence comes from Dorcoceras hygrometricum, assembly GCA_001598015.1. Taxonomy (NCBI): domain Eukaryota; kingdom Viridiplantae; phylum Streptophyta; class Magnoliopsida; order Lamiales; family Gesneriaceae; genus Dorcoceras; species Dorcoceras hygrometricum. The sequence goes on along the minus strand of KV019194.1, from coordinate 307,431 downwards.
AAACCTTTAAAATGATTTTTACAAGCACCCGCTTAACTTAAATCCGAGTTACCAGATTTAAGGTATCTCAGTCTTAAATCAGATTTCTCAACTAACAAATATTGTGCGGAAATAAGTTGATTAATCTGTGAATAGTGAAAGCTTAAATAAATTCAATAAGTAAAAGTTCAGGGTCAAGGATTTGTTTATGGAAGTTCGGATATCAATATCCTACGTCTCCCCTTGTTCCTTTTCAGGAAGGTTCCACTAGAAGATTTGATGTTTACAGCCTCTATAACCACCCAGTCATCGAGCCTCCTCTAGGTGAACTCCTAGCAACTCCAATCAACAATCAAGAAGATGCAACTGCTGAATACAACACTTAGTATTTTTATGAAACGGCTTTGTGTGGCACGTTTGTTACAGACTCAACAATGAATATAACAATGGAATACAAGTCTAATGAGTGCTGTAAATCACGAAGGTATTATCTGTGAAAGCTTGAACGGTGAAGTGTTCTTCGATATTAGAATACTGGACTTAGAATAATTTTTCGATGAAAGCGTCCAGTGAATGTATGAGCTTTTTCGTGAATGATAGGGTCGAAGCAATAAGCTCAAGAACAATGAAGACTAAGAATGGCAGATAATCAGAGAGCTTCTTCAATTCAAATTCCAGCTATTTATACTCTTTATCTCTAACGGTCATAAAGATAGCCATAAAGATATTCCCTTTGCAAATCTTCAACAAAATACGATTACGGTATGCAAGAGGCAATTTGCGCTTTTTCAGGGCTGAATTGTCGTATCTCCTTATTCGGGTAAACATCGTATAACGCCCTCCACGTATTGTGTACTATTACCTACAAATAGCTCTGACAATGTCGCCTTAATTCTAGGCAATTGTAAGATTTTATCTTCACCATTGATTCTATCCAATTTGAACATTGATAGCATTTGAATCGATTCGTCGTTTGCGCCTGAATGTGTTCCCTTTAATTTCTCTCATCGTTGTTTGTGTAGATACAGCTGAAAATATAAAGATACTTGAAAATATGCAACAGCTGAGTGGTTTAACACTTGAGTTATTCCAACAGCTGAATACTTAAACAACTGAAATACTTGCCCCGTTACTCATAAATTCTGACATCTGAAATAAATAGAGGTAACTGTGAATTGCAACATCTGAATGCAAGGACTGAATGTAACAACTGATACTGTTTTGATATCTGAAAGATCTGTTAACCCAAAATATGAATACTCCCAACAAGTCACTTCTGATTCAAAGTAGCTTTGTCAAAAACTAAATACATACACTTCTGAAGTACTGAGATCAGAGATAACTACATAGATATTGTTTACGACTGAGATACTCGAAACTGAAACAATAGATCACAATTTGTTACTCAAGTCTGAATGAACTATGCTTCCAACAATAGATCTTCCACTGTAGCTCGCTTCTGAATACACTGTTCCCGAAATCTGAACTGATACAATAAGCCAAATCTGTTTACAAAACATCGACCTGCAACGGGAGATCAGAGATAACTACATAGATATGTTTACGACTGAGATACTCGAAACTGAAACAATAGATCACAATTTGTTACTCAAGTCTGAATGAACTATGCTTCCAACAATAGATCTTCCACTGTAGCTCGCTTCTGAATACACTGTTCCCGAAATCTGAACTGATACAATAAGCCAAATCTGTTTCAAAACATCGACCTGCAACGAAGAGTGACGTCACGTCTTCTCAACATCAATACACTTAGATGACGTCACTATTTCTGAATACTTCGAAATACTAGGATGACATCATGACTTCTGAAAATCAATTCGCAATGTGAAAGTCGACCCAACATCTGAATTATGCATAACTGTTATGACTACAACTTACTGACGGTCCAGATGTTACTTTTGAATTCAGCACTTGTCTTATTTTTGTTATCACCAAAACTAATAGATTTTACCTTAACACTTGTGTGCTGTTTTAAAAAGCAAAATCTGATACCGTTGACCAACTCATTCGGCTTTTAAAATTTTTACATAATGAAAGATCTTGTACAATCAACAGGATAAGAAGTGATCGTAGTATCAAGTTTTTAAATCAAAAATTATCTTCTTATCTGGATGACATAGGGATAAAGCATGAGTTTTCTACAGCTATAACTCCTCAACAGAACGTGCTGGTTGAGAGGAGAAATCGCACTTTAAAAGAAGCTGCTAGATCTATGATTGCTTATTCTGGCATTTCACAAAAATTTTGGGCAGAAGCAGTTAATACAGCTTGCTATACTCAGAACATATCTATGATAAAAAAGTTGCACGATAAAACCCCATATGAGATCTGGAGTGGCAAGAAACCTGACATTTAATATTTCAGGGTGTTTGGGTGCAGATGCTTCATTCACAATAATGGTAAAAAGCAACTAACAGCTTTTGATGCAAAATCTGATACAGGTATCTTCCTAGGTTATTCAGCAGTGAGCAAAGCTTATCGAGTTTTCAACAATCGGAGTCTTACTGTTGAAGAATCAACACACGTTGTCTTTGATGAGACAAGCTTTAGATCCAACTCAGCTGCGAGCCTCAAAGATTTATGTACACGTCTTGAATCATCCAGAATTGATGACTCATATGAGGACGTGGAACAACAAAGATATTCAGCAAGCTTATCGAGTTTTCAACAATCGGAGTCTTACTGTTGAAGAATCAACACACGTTGTCTTTGATGAGACAAGCTTTAGATCCAACTCAGCTGCGAGCCTCAAAGATTTATGTACACGTCTTGAATCATCCAGAATTGATGACTCATATGAGGACGTGGAACAACAAAGATATTCAGCAGAGATACAACCAGAGCTGGACACACCACATGACAATGCTCAACAAGATATGACAGGTAATCCAGTAGTCATCGATTTGACTAACGTTGACTCAACGCAGGATCAGATCTCTCCAAGTGTGCCTGCTGCTAGAGCTGAAGCGACGAATGCACAAGATGTCCAAAAAGATGTTGCTCAAACAGATGTTGCACAAACAGATCTCGCCACACAATGACCAACATCTGATGCACAAGATGCAAACGCGAATCATCAATTGATGACAGAAAATTCAGATGTGGCTATCCAGCAAGACATCCAATCAGAACAGGAAGCAAACCCAATTGGACTTGATCTCCGGTGGAATAGAAATCATACACCCGAGAAAGTCATAGGTAACATCGAATCTCCTGTTCGCACACAAGGCCAGATTATGCATGATCATTTTGATTCAGCATTCATCTCACATATAGAACCTAAGCAAATAGATGAAGCCTTAGCAGACCCAAGTTGGGTAGAAGCAATGCAAGAAGAACTAAATCAGTTTAAGCGAAATAACGTATGTCAACTTGTACATAGATCTTCAAATCATTCAGTTATAAGAAATCGATGGGTCTTTATGAACAAACTGAATGAAGATGGAATAGTAACAAGAAACAAAGCTAGACTGGTAGCTCAAGGATTTAGGCAAATGGAAGGAATAGATTTTGATGAAACCTTTGCACCAGTAGCTATATTAGAAGCTATTCGCATGTTCTTAGCATACGCTGCATTCTAAGACTTTAAAGTATTTAAAATGGACGGTAAGAGTGCATTTCCTAATGGAATTCTAACAGAGGAAGTGTATGTTGCACAACCTCCTGGCTTCGTAAATCATACATATCCAGATTATGATTATAAATTTGATAGAGATCTGTATGGGTTGAAGCAAGCACCCAGAGCTTGGTATGATACACTGTCTGAATTCCTAATTGATCATGATTTCACAATAGGCACAGTGGATAAGAATCTGTTTAAATTTGTCAAAGCTGATCACGTTCTGCTAGTTTAGATTTATGTTGGTGATATCATATTTGGGTCAACTAACCCCAAGCTATGTCAAAAGTTTTCTAAGCTGATGCAGGACAAATTCGAGATGAGCATGATGGGCGAGATAACGTTCTTTCTGGGCTTACATGTTAGATAGCTGGATAATGGAATTTTCATTAACCAAGCTAAGTATACGAAAGAACTGCTGAAGAAATTTGGCATGGACAACTGTTCAGCAGCTACGACCCCAATGAGCTCATCAATAAAGCTAGACAAAGATGAAGCTGGTACTTCCATTGAGGTATCATTATATCGTGGTATAATTGGCTTCCTGCTTTACTTAACTGCTAGCAGACCAGACATCATGTTTGCTATCTGTATGTGTGCTAGATTTCAAGCAGAGCCTAAACAGTCACACTATATAGCTGTAAAACGAATCTTGAAATATTTGAAAGGAACTTCCAATGTGGGTCTTTGGTATCCCAAAGACTCAGGCTTTCAACTAATCGGTTATAGTGATGCAGACTACGCAGGATGCAGGGTTGATCGTAAAAGCACCTGTGGTAATTTTCAATTCTTAGGAGATCTATTTATTGCAACGTCCACAGCTAAAGCAGAGTACTTAGCGGCTGGAAGCTGCTGTGCTCAGATCTTATGGATACAACACCAGCTTAAGGACTATGGCATTGATGCTTCTGAAGCGCCTATTCTCTGTGACAACACCAGTGCAATCACGATTACTCAAAATCCAGTGATGCATTCTAGAACGAAGCATATAGACATCGGGCATCATTTTATAATACACCATGTACTCAAGAAGGACGTCAAGCTGGAGTATGTGTCGACTGAGCAGCAAGTAGCTGACATCTTCACAAAGCCCCTGCCAGACGCTAAGTTTTATTATTTTAGGAAACTATTGGGTCTCTTAGAACTGCCTTGATTGTCTTTGCGCTAACAATTTGCAGGTTCAACAGCTTCTGGTTTTGTCAAATCTGAGTCTACTGTTCAGGGGGAACATCGTGGAATTAAGGTTTGATAAAATATCAGACTTGGGAGAATCTCAGCATTAGGGGGAACAAGAGATCTGAATTAATAAGTGCTGAGTCAACTGAATATGTGAGATCTGGATACACTCAGATGTCATGTATACACAGTTGATACTTATCCATGACCAGATCTCGCAACTCCCCTGCTGATACATTAAACAGATCTTAAGGTTGTGACGTGTTAACCACTTGGCGCCAGTTATCTATTTACCTTTTCACCCTCACGGTTAAAATTTGAAATCATTTTAAAATATTCTTCTTATTTCGTAATATTGTCAAAATCTTTTCAAAATCATTTCTAAAATTGATCGCGCCATCGGATGATTGACACGTGGTTGTCATCATGCGAAACGTCACATCCACATTTTCTCCCTCTAGTACCTTTTTGCATTCTTGTTTATATTTACGGCGTTTCCTTTTCTCTTGGCTCTTACTTTGCGCATATTACTTTCAAACTCTCTTGCATTTATGCTCTCCTGTGTTCTCTGTTTGCAGATTACTCTTGTTTCAGGAATTCTCTTGTTAATTTTACTATCAAAAATGGAATCTTCTTACATCTCCAACGCTCTACGAATCAACTTCGACTCTATTTTAGGGATTCGGGACAACGATGGTATGGAGAACATGTTCCGAGTCCTAGAGGCCACTGGGCTTAGAGGTTTTCTAGGTTGTCCGTCCGTGTTGTATGAGCAGGAACTTGAACAGTGCTTTGACACCGCTCTTATCCAAGATGGTAATGTTACATGTGCCGTCTCAGGAAAATATGTCGTAATTTCTATAAGTAGGTTTGCCGGGGTATTCAATCGTCCTACTGATGGGTTAATCGATTTGTCAAAAGTACCGAACGATTTGGTGTTGCAACCACTAACTCTGTTCTCTCATTCTGGTAAGCCTGTTCAGTTCTCATGCAAGAAGAGATTGCTGAAATATGAGTTTCGTTTGTTGAACAATATCTTGGCAAAATCCATTACTGTGAAAGCGGGTTCTTTTGATGCTGTAACCCATGAAAGATTTTTGATGATGACTGCTATTCATTTTGGGATTAAGGTCAACTGGAGCGAAATTTTGTTTGAGGTCTTGAAGGAAATGGTGGACAGAACCACCAGAAGAGCAAAGGGGTTTGCTGCCCAAATTTGTTTTCTTCTGAAGGGCGACCCTGTTGTTACTCTGGGAGAGGCGAAGACCTTCCCTCCTTTGAAAATTCTCTCTGAAAAGATGGTAAACACTTACGTTGCCACGAATAAAACAATTGAAGCTTGTGGTGAAACAGATGAGCCAGATTTGGCTACGGTGGCGTTTGTGAAGAATAAGTCTATGTCGAAGAAGCGACCAGCTGCTGTGTCTGACGCCCCTGTTGTCAAGAAGAAAAGGACATCTTCTGGGAAATCTGTGTCCAAAGAAAAAGATCTGGCTATCGTCTCAGTAGCACTAGATTCTGAACGAATTCAAACTTTTGATCCTACTTCTGCTATACCAGCTGCTCATCCTCCTACTCCTAAACGCAGAGCTCCTAAGAGAAAGCTGAGAATGACCACTGGTTCTGATGATGTGGATATTATTGATACAGTTATTACTGAAACAACGCAGATGGAAACAGATATGGAGGAACCATCGTTAACCAGATCTGATGATATAGCATTTGAGGTTTCTGAGCGCTCGAGTGCTGTCAATGATGAGGATGATAATCTTGATGGAGCTGAAAATGAAATCGCTAGGAAAATGGCATCTTTTACTGCATCGAAACAGTTTCCTCAAGATCCTTTGAGATCTGGGGAAGATGACGACATGTCTGGGTTTAAGCAACCAAGTAAGATAATTGAGTCTGCATAAGAATAGGAGACAGATATTGAACTAGTGGATACTGAGGAGTTGAGTCTAGCCAAGGATGTTGAGACCATGACGGAATCTGAGGACACAGGGTCCGTGATATAGCATTTGAGGTTTCTGAGCGCTCGAGTGCTGTCAATGATGAGGATGATAATCTTGATGGAGCTGAAAATGAAATCGCTAGGAAAATGGCATCTTTTACTGCATCGAAACAGTTTCCTCAAGATCCTTTGAGATCTGGGGAAGATGACGACATGTCTGGGTTTAAGCAACCAAGTAAGATAATTGAGTCTGCATAAGAATAGGAGACAGATATTGAACTAGTGGATACTGAGGAGTTGAGTCTAGCCAAGGATGTTGAGACCATGACGGAATCTGAGGACACAGGGTCCGTGAGCAAGGCTCTGGAACTCACTGACTCTCCCACATCTGATGAAGAGTCAATGTCCCTTGAAGATATTCTGAAATAGATTCCAGCAGATGTGATGCTGCCTTCAGTAACAGCCGCAGAGATAACCAGAATCAAATTCGCACGTAGCATTGAGATTCGGGAAGTCCACGAAGGTGACTGGTACAAGGCCAGTCTCCCTCAAATTAGTACAGCTAACAAGGGAAGGCGTCTCTTGTTGAGGATACAATAAAAGGGCACCCGGCCCGAGAGATGTTCAGTTTGATATGTGCAGATATGGACTTCCTTGTACAGCTTCGTGAGAAGGTAATAGCAGATGTTGTTTCGTTCTTTCATTCCTTCAGTTTAAGTAAATTATCAGATCTTGAGTTAGTGAAAGGTATTATTGCCCAACAGAAACAGTTGTTAGCATGGGCAGAGACGGATTCATTAGAAACAGCTGTGAGGCGGCGGGAGTTTACAATTGCCAAATACAGAGAGATGCTTCGGAGGAAATTATTGGAATCCCATCGCCAACACTTTCAAGCTGGTCAGCCCTCGACAGCAACTGACCTTCAGATCATTGCTTTGCTCTCCAGTGCTCATATCTTTGCAGTGGAGACACTACAAACACAGATGAGAATTCATGGGCTGAAGTGGGAATGCATTTGCAGTTCAAGATTGTTTGAGGGAGAAAACAGAGATCGTGGTGCAGTGATTGCATGATCAAATACATCCACCAGGTTTCTATGCTGGCTTCGAACCAAAACCATGGTTGATGGGTCTTGGGTTATTCAAGAAGCCAATGACTTATGGCAGCGTCTTCCCAAGCAAACTGTCCCTCTAACGATTGAATTGTCACCACAACGGCAATTCGATGATACTCTTGCCCCGTGAGTAAATTTTTCAAAGTTCTTCACAAACAATGGGCTGATGTTTGTATAGAAGTTGTACAGTATTTTACAGTCGGTAGCTTGCAACCAGTTGGATCACACAATTTTTGCAGAGATATAGTCGCCATCAGTACAGTGATAGATATCACCGTAGATGCCTCAGATTTTGTTGGTGTTTTTCGCAGAGGTACAGATGTACATATGATTCTTTCAGAGACGAGCTCTTCTAGTTTTGGGTCCGCTCATCCAGATCCTGCCGTATTTTCTAGTATCTCTCAGCGTCCCCTGGATACAGATTAGATTTCACCAAATCCCAGTACTACGGATTCTCGTATTTTCTTCACTACAGATGACACTCCCATGGGGGTCGACCAGATTTTGATGCCTACTGCATTTACCCCGTAGTATTTCATAGAACCATTGGCACAGCTCCGCGCTTTAGTCAATCAGATTTCAACTGAGCATGTGCAGAAGAGAAATGACTCCTAAAAACTCAAGGATATGCTTTTAATGGAAATACGGAGCCTTGAGAAGAAGGTTACTGAGATGTTGGTACAACAGGACAGCCTCTATAGAGGTCTGTTTAACAATATGCGACAAGAAATTCAAATTCAGAAGTCCGCTCTATCGGTGGACATTTTGGCTTCTCAACGGAAGCTCATCACTCAGCAGGCTGCCATTTCCACCGGCCTAGATGACATTAGAAAATATTTTGATGACACCAAAGCTGCCCTCTCGAATGCTATACTGCCATCCATGCGCAAGCACAGGAAAATTATAATAACCTTTCCTCTCAGTTGGGTGAACTTGTTGCCTACATCAATCGAGGTGGTAATGACAAAAAGGGGGAAGGTGGTAGCATCCGCCCTCAACCGCCTCCTGATGATCAGAATAGACCTAGTGGAGGTGGTGCTAGCAGAGGTGGTGGTGGTTCTGGTGGAAGTAGTAGAAGAGATGATAGAAGGGATTCTTCTAAGAAAAGGCAATCCAGCAGTGGTGGTGGTGGATCGGGTACTGGTGGTGAATCTTATGGACCTTATCGACCTTAAAAAAAGGATGCTGAATACTGGATGTTTGGAAAGAATCAGTTTTAAGATTTTTCAGTTTTTGTTGTACAAATATTTTGTACATTGATCTGTTAATGAGATTTATAAAATTTCAGCACGACTTCAAGTTTTCTTATATCTTCTTAAGTCTTAAGGCTTCTAAGTTTTGTCATCACCAAAAAGGGGGAAATTGTTAAGATAAAATTTATTAGTTTTGGTGATAACAAAATAAGACCAAGAAATGACCTTAAGCTTTTGCAGAAGTTTTCAGAATTCGTGACATCATCTCAGTGCATTGAAGTTTTCAGAAGTCGTGACGTCATCTCAGTGCATTGAAGTTTTCAGACGTCGTGACGTCATCTCAGTGTATTGAAGAGTTCAGAAGTCGTGACGTCATACAAGTGGATTGAAGATTTCTATGTCTCGAAAGATTCTAAGCTAATCATTGTCTTCTGGGTTGACCATTCGGGAACAATTATTCAGACTTGAAGCTACAGTGGAAGATCTGTTGTTAGAGAGAAGTGTATTCAGACTTGAGTAACAGAGTGTGGTATATTAATTCAGATCTCAGTATTTCAGAAGTGGTTACAGAGCTATCAGTGAACATCAGACTTGAGGTTATCAGAAGTGTTCGACTCATACTTAGGAACGGTATATTTTCAGAAGTCGCAAGTATTCAGTTGTTGCAAATACTCAGTTCTCAATGTATTCAGTTTTGACAGCTACGAATACACAATCAGCGATGAGATAACCATGGGAGAGAGAACTGTTTTAACGGAAAGAACTTTCAGGCGTAAGTAGCGAACAGCTTCAAACGTTACCATATGTTTAAATTGGAAAGAATCAATGGTTGCGATTGGATCGTACAAATGCCTGTAATTAAGGAGACATTGTCAGAGCTATTTTGGGCGATTGTACGCAGTATACAGAGGACGTTATATGATGTTTTCTCAAATATGGATATACGACAATTTGGCCCTGATGAAGCGAAGATTACCATTTGGTGGAGTAGGATATACGATTGAACTATGAACAAATATTCAAAAAGGGATTTTGTTTCCTTAGGCGAAATTTAATGACCGTTGAAGATCAAAGGGTATAAAAGGCTGAAGTATTCAAATTGAGAATCTCTGCCAATTCTCCTATCCTTGCCTATTCTACGTCTTCATCGTTCTCGAGCTTCTTACCTATTTGACACTATATTTCAAAAGCTCACATAGTTACTGGAAATTTACGCTGAAAAATTTATTTGAAGTTCCAGTGCTTTCAATCTCAAAGAACAGTTTCTTAGTTGTTCTTAATAGCTTAATCTTCGAGATATCATCTTATGGTTCACTTTTGTGAATCGAGCTTCATAGTATAGAAACCAGAAGATTTACAGTTTGAAAACCATTGTATTTCATTGTTATCATTCAGATTGAGTCTGTAACAAACGTGCTACATAAAGTCGTTTGAGAAAATTCTAAGTGTTGTAAACAGCAGCTGCGTCTGCTTGTTGATTGGAGTTGCTAGGAGTTCCCCTGGAGCAAGGCTCGGTGACTGGGTGTTTACAGTGTCTGTACTCATCAAATCCTTCTAGTGGAACCTTCCTGAACAAGGAAGAAGGGGAGACGTAGGATTTGATATCCGAACTTCCATAAACAAACTCTTGACCTTATAGTTTTACTTACTGCATTTATTTTCAGTATATCATTGTTCACTGGTTAATCGACTTCATTCCGCACATTTATTGTTAGTCGAGAGATCAGCATTTTAACTGAGATACCTTAAATCTGGTAACACAGATTTAAGTTGAGCGAGGCGCTTGTAAAAATAGTTTTTAAGGTTTCGAAAATTTTAAATATAAGGATTTCATTCAACCCCCCGCCCCCTTCTGAACTCCTAAGGCTGTTTTTCGATCCATATTGATCATATCATAGGAGCTGTACCAGGTACCAACTCAATGCTAAAGTCTATCTCCCTCTTCGGAGGAAAACCAGGTATCTCCTCTGGAAACACATCAGGGAAATGGCGAACAACGGGAACGTCACTAATCTTCACACGCGACAAAGAGACGCATCCAAAGCATAGATCATAAATCCAGCATTCTCCAACGACAACAGGCTAAACATCTCCATCGCAGAGACTAACGGAATCATCGATCGGGAATTAAGACCATAGAAGTCCCACTTCTCGCTAGACTGGGGCCTAAAACGCACAACGCCATGGTAACAATCCACAGTGGCCCTATATCCAGACAACACGTCCATTCCCACTATACAATCGAAATCCCACATCACTAGCCTAATCAGATTTGCTAATAACACGTTCTCACCAAAACTAACAATGCCATTCACCAAAATCCCTTGGGAATACAGGATCGCACCGACAGGGGTTGCAACAGACACAACATCACTCAAGGAAGTGGTATGCAAACCATGCTCAACCACACATGCATCAGCAATAAACGAATGCGATGCTCCTGTATCAAACAATACATGCGCAGGAAAATTAAACACAAAGCAAGTACCTACGATCACTCCTTTTGGCGTGACCTCTTCTTGCTCCCACGTCATGGCATTCACCTGGACAAACTGAGGTCCTGAAAACTGGGGTTGAGAAGACTGTCCAAACCGCGAAGGACCAGGCTGCTGGAACGGCCTACACTGAGGCTCTACCAACCTCTGCTGCGGAGCAGGAAAAGAACGACCTCTAGACGATGGACCCGCACGACCATGCGGTGGGGCAGCGGTGTGCTGAGATCCAGCCAAAAGACACACTCTCGCAAAGTGTCCATACTTCCCACAAATGTACATGAACCTTGCACCCCAACATACTGCGCCGTAGGATGCCTTCCTCCACACTGGCTACAAAACTTGACCTTGGAACTATCACTGCTAGAACTTTCCCGAGCCAGAAGAACTAGAACCAGACTTCTTCTGAACTGACGACCACGAGGTCTAAACCAATGGTGTCCAGACTATTTGGCTACCTGTTGCTGGGGTGGCTGGGATGACTGCACAGACTGGGAAGGTGGCACTCCCGGAACCATGGGACGGTTACCTTGCACCACTGGCGGCATAACATGAGACCTACGGTTCTGCAGTCCTTCCTCAATATCCATAGCCCTGTCCACTGCATCCGCATAACTTGTCGTTGAACCTGCCAACACCAACGAATACAAATCTTCATTCAGTCCCTCCAATAACTTGCTCCTATTCGCCCTCTCTCGGTCAGAAACATCCGGAACATACGCGATAAGAGAAGAAAACCTCCGAGCATACTCCCCCACGGACATAGTCCCCTGCACCAGGTTATCAAACTCACGCTCCCTGGAGTTTACATAGGACTCAGGGACGTACTCTAGTCGGAAGGCAGTACAAAAACAATTCCACGAAATCCCTACACCAGTCTACTCTAGCGCTCGAGAAGCACCTCTCCACCAACGCTCGACACTCCTCCTCAACTGAAACGTAGCCAAACTCAACCTACGCTCGTCATCATACCTCACACGATCGAACAACCAAGTTATGTGCTGCAAACAGGACTCCGCATCGGAACTAGACTCATCACTGTTAAACGTCTAAGGATTCATCCGCTAAAACCTCGCCATCACCAGTTCCATGTCATCCACACGGGCTGCCAGCTCATCAACCTCGTCCTCGACCTTCTATAACGTCTACGAAAAGGTCCACTACGCTGCACCTCCTCGTTCTGACCCTCGGATTCTTCTGGAATCTTCCCTCTACCTCTACCCCTACGTCTAGGCGGCATCTACAAAGGTACTAAGAGGGTAAGATCACAAAGCAACAATTATATCACATAATCAAAGAGTCACATAATCATGCACATGCAACAAGCAACACTGTGCCTAGACTGAAGTGTGATTAATAGAAATCGAGCTTATCCCAGCTTAAGCTCTGACACAAAAAATATCAGGCCTTGTGCTCAAACATAGTAAAACCACTCAATAAACGATAGCGAAAGCATAAAAATAGTGGCTAAATTTTCGCTTTATGACCTGACTTTGAAACCATAATTTAAAATACAACGTTATTCAAAATAATGGTTTTACAACGCTTCAAAACCAACTACAACACAACTTTCACCACAATTGTTCATTGTCGTCATCTTTCGCCCAAGCTTATTTAACCAAACTACATAGCACAACGTCCCTGATCTTACTACACAGATCATAACGTTGTGTAACTCTCAAAGCTGAGTCCTAGCTTTCGCCTAACTACATAAAATGATTTCAACTCAGCTCTCATTATCCAGATCAGCTTGCATGCTCTGTGTCAGGCCTCATGCTCAATCATCGTAAAACCACGCAATAATCAATAGCGGAAGCAATAATAATAGTGGCTAAATTTTTGCTCTTTGGACTGACTTGAGAAAACATAATTTAAAATACAATGTTATTCAAAATAAGGTTTTACAATATCCACAATGATACAACATAGAGTGACCCTCAATCAACAACATGGATACAACATAACGAAACATATCATATGTATCTACTACATATAATTAGGACACTCTATCGACCTCCCGGGGCACTACTAGCTGGATCTACTCCACGACCCGCGGAGAAATCATGGTAACCTGAAAATGCACATAGGCAAACAAGCACCAGCCCCAGAGGGACATGGGGTCAAACCCCAGTAAGGAGAGCAACTAAAAAACAACAGTTAAATAGCACTAGATAAAATGTGAATGCTATGCATGAGACGAGGCTACAACCGAATGTAGGGAGCCAAAGGAATCTCAAGAAACAACTCAAACAACAATCAACAGATCACTGCAGGATAGTGGACACGGGGTGTGTGAGTATATGGGAGCTACCCACTCGTCTCAACACACGGCACCAAATGCAAAACACAGCTCAACCTGTTGTTGCCCAACTCATGAGATGTGGGAGCTACCCACTCCGCTCATAGTGGCTAACAGATACCAGTAGGGAGATGAGGTATACGGGAGTTACCCGCTCGTCCTCCAATACAAGCATCCTGGTACACACAGATCAAGAGAACAAGGCACGGCTAAACAATATCGGAGCTCAACAACATGAAAATGCGTGTCTGCTCATGCAACAGAATACAACAACCAACAAATAGCATACACAATACAGCAGATCAGCAAGCAAACAAATATATCCATGCCACATCCAACGCTCTAAAACAAGCTCACATCCGTACCTCAGTTGTAAGCTATAATTACCACAAAAGCAGTCCCCAGCAACCAAATCTGAAACTTGTTAAGCAAAACAACAACGCTAAATCAGGGACGCAAAGCACAGAACCCACCACTGGGAGCTACGAGCTCAACCAGCTTCGTCCTACCCTACGAGTTCAACAACCAGCTCTAAACAGAGCGCAAGGGTAGAATTAACACTTACCAAACAAGCTACCTTAACGGCAGGACTAATCCGACTCTTATGCTAGCAGACTACAGAAGGGGGATGTCTTCGTGATCGACCTCCAGCTCCTCCAAAGTCTCCAAAAGAGGTATAGGAAGAAAGGTCTCGGCAAGAGGAATCCAACGCTACCACTCTCGCTTACGTCGGAGCTGTCTACTGCCGGCAATCGGAGAAGATAAGGTTCGGTGAATAGTAGTTAGGGTATCGCGACAAGGTAAGGTTATAAAAATATTTCTAAGTGTCGGAAAGAGATAATGGAGAGACCGAAGTCAAAGTCCTGAATATATACTTAAATCTCCCAGATCTTATAGACAACAGCCATCGACAACTTAAGATCCAAAGCTGATCCCAAACTCAGATCTGAGTAACACTCCAGATCTGGACCATACGCTAAACAGATTTGGAACTTATCCAGATGACGTCGCCCCAAAGACCGCTAGCTCACTAGGACACATTATCCCGCTACCCAAGTCTGAATCACTAAACGGCGTCGCATTGCTTCCACGCCAGAAAACTCAGATCTGACTCCCAAACTCGATCAAATCTGAAATCTCCGAACCGAACCGGTCTACTCTACAACACGAACCGGGACTAAGAACTGGATCTGGCCATGCACCACTAACTACGCACACATACTCAAATCTTGATCCTTGCCAAACGACAACGTTTCGCTACCCGCATGATATATGCCACCTGAGCGCCCAGAATGGTGCGTGACTACCAGATCTGATTACAGGATATGAACACGATTGACCCGCGTTGACCAACGCTCAAGTCTGGTTCTATTACGCCGAATCTCCAACTTTCCAAAGTTGTTCTAAATACCAATGCGGACCCGATAGCTTCACCAAGCATACCAGCTCAAAGCTGGATCATCCCAGATCTGTTCAAGACAAATCTGGTCTATGCTAAACCCGATTAATTTACTCAATTAATCAATTAAACTTTCGGGTCTCACACTCTGCCCAGCACAGAGCGTTCAGCTAGGCTTACTGTCTTCAGAACAGCACGCGCTACTTGGATCAGCATGCACCTCAATAGCTCAGCCTAGGGTACTCTATCAAGTATGCATCACTCTGGTCAGCTTGTGATGCTCTATTCAAATTTTCGATGTCTCGACTAGTTCACGATGCTTCAGATCAGCTCGCACACCTAGATCTCAATGTACGCACTCGAAACACATCGTGATAGTCAACTCAGCTTGCGATCTAGATCAGTTCACGTCTGCTACTCGCTACTAAACGATCAACTCTCTGAACTGAACCTAATGCACAACTTCTAGCACACCCCAAACTCATCTAAAAAAATCCACGACATCAGATCCGCACGAGAATCCTCGATCAGCTCGCGCCTAAGGTGATCCATGCAAAACACGATACTCTTCCTGACCCGATATCAGCTCAGACCGCTACACTGAACTCGTTCGTTCTAAGAAGAAACGACTCAGCTCACAAACTCAGCACGGATAAACACAACACAGTCTCACCTGTCCGCCTGCACCCGATCTGGTCAGCTCGCACTACGATACTTCGGACCAGCTTGCATAACCACAACAGCAAGCTTCTAAGCTAAATAACTTAATCAATATGTCTAGTGCACTACGAACTGAGTTATTTCTCCACCAAACTCAAATCAGCACAGTAGACACAAATAGCTCGTACCAGTACTGACATAAACTGAAACCCGAAACTGCATTCACTAGCAACTTAGCACGGAACATAAGATCAGCTTGCGTATGAACTAATCCATCTCAACCGATAGCTCCCTAACTGAATAATCTCGATTGAATGATTAAGCCACTAATCACATTGGTTAATCACAGCCCACAAATTCTCCCCTCCTTAAAAAGATTTCATCCTCGAAATCAAAACACAATTGGATCACAAACCAAACACCAACAAAATACAACAGAATATGACCAGAAAAGAAGCAGTCACAAACAAAAAACATGGAAGAAATCAGTACTCAACTAGGTGAGGCCACCCTTGTCTCATCGTAGCATCCAATTCCCAGAAATCCTCTTATCTTCCATGTTTACTCCACTGAACCATAACCAAAGTCATGGTATTATTCCTCAACTGCTTCTCCTTTTTGTCCAGATTCCTCGCTGGATATTCCATGTAACTTAGGGTTTGGTCCAGCTCTACTTCATCGGTTCCCAACACATGGGCATGATCTGGCTCATCAGCATAGACACATGAAACACATCATGCCTCGACGACAACTCAGTCGATAATTGCAATATGTACACCAAAGATCCAATCCTTTCAATAATCTCACAATGACCGACGAATCTAAGAGCTAACTTACGATACATTCTGAATCTCATCACGCTCTAGAAAGAAGAAACTAGAAAACACACCCGTTCACCAACCTGAACTCCAAAAGCCTATGACTTTTACTTGCATAACTAGCTGGTCGATCATGTGGAACCTCCATTATTTGTCGAACTAGATCAATTTGATCCTTCATGTACTGCACCAAATCAGGTGAAGACCACAGTCTTCTCAAACTTCTTCCGAACAAAAAGCCGATCTTCTCTTCCTACCCTACAAATCCTCAAATGGTGCCATCCCGATGGTGACTTGATAGCTATTGTTGTACGACAGCTCTACCACAAACAAGGAATCTTGCCAACCATCTTTGAAATCCATCACTACATCTCGCAGAATATCCTCTAAGGTACGTATGGTCTGCTCAGATTGGCCAGCTGTCTGGGTATGATATGCTGTACTCATAGCCAATCTAGACACCACAGCTATCTACCAGCTCTTCCAGAGTCGAGAAGTAATCCAAGGATCCCTGTCGGAAGCCATCGACATCGGCACACCATGCAATCTCACCACATGGTCGATCTACAGTCTCGCCATCTTCTTCAAAGAACACATCATGACTTAGACAATCTATCAACCACTACCCAAATCGCACCACAACCTCGGATTGAATGAGGTAAATGGGTAGCAAAATCCATACAAATGTGCTCCCAATTCCATGGGGCACCTCTAAGCTCTGAAGCATACCACCAGGTTTCATCCTCTCAGACTTCACCTGTTGTCAGTTAAGCATCGAACCACAATTTCGGCAATATCGCTCTTAATTCCTTCCCACTTGAAGTAAGGTCTCTAGGCATGGTGCATCTTATCTAACCCGGATGCATGTCGTGGCGACTAAAATGGGCCTCTTTTTCAAAATGGCTTCCCTCATTTCAATCAGGTTTGGAACCACCGATCTCACTCGAAACATCAAACAACCATCAAAACAATGGAAAAATCATCTGACAGACCTGATTGGGCTTTCAAATCCAAAATTTATGGGTCAGTCCTCTGCGCTGCTCTAATGTCCACAATAATCTGTGATTCATCCTGAAATGAGAAACTACAAGGAAATCATCACCAGGTTGCAAACTCCATCCTGAAGTTCCCAAATGCTCGTGAACTTTCGAAATAATTAATGCTTCTAGAATCACAAGCTAGGTTTTTCTACTCAAATCATCTGCAACAAGGTTCACTCACCCCGGCTGGTATCGAATCTCGCGATCGAAGTCTTTGAGCAACTCCATCCGCCAACAGGTCTCAATTCAAGTCCTATTGAGTGAAGATATACTTCAAACTCCGGTGGTCGATGTAGATCACAAACTGCTCACCATAGGAGTAGTGGTGACAAATCTTCAAGGCAAACACGACGGCAGCCAACTCCAAGTCATATAGTAGGCATACTAGCGATAACAATTTTACCTGTAACTACTGTAGAGTATGATTTAGCCTGGTCTGCATCATCACATGGGCTCTAACAGTAATGAGTTGTTTCAACTACTGACAATTCCTAGAGATGTTGCCTGGATTCCCACATTTTTAACACATGTTCTGACCAACTCGACACTCACGAGTATGGTTACTTTGTAAAATTGGACAAACTAGTCGATTATCAATCCTAGGAACTATGTTGATCGGTTGAGGTTGTAGAGGTCTTTGTTCCTGAGACCTATGATATTTGTTGTTGGGTCTCTTAGCCTGCCTCTGGTCCTTATGTTGAAAGGCTTGACGTTTTTGTTGGCGTTCTACGTCCATATCCTTCCAATCTTGCTCAGCTCTCAGGGCTTTTTTAACTGCTGCCCTGTAATCTGTTGGTTCAGCTATCCTGACATCATGTTCAATGTTGTCGTAATCCAATGACAATGTGACGGAGCTTCTCCACCACATATTTCCTATCAGAGGAACAAAATAACAACCTCTTTCAAATTTGTGGATATAATCCCGCACTGGCATATCCCCTGCTTCAGAGTAAA
Organism: Dorcoceras hygrometricum; assembly: GCA_001598015.1. NCBI lineage: Eukaryota > Viridiplantae > Streptophyta > Magnoliopsida > Lamiales > Gesneriaceae > Dorcoceras > Dorcoceras hygrometricum. The sequence goes on along the minus strand of KV019194.1, from coordinate 288,716 downwards.
AAACTCCCTCTTCAGTTCAGACCTCACATCAACTGTGAAATATTGGTCATAGAACGCCTTTTTGAATCCTTCCCAGGTGAGAATAGCTAGATCCATTGGCGGCTTGGATCCTTCCTACCATATCATGGCATCTACACTCAGCATATAAATAGCACAACGAGTTCTATCCTGATCAGATAAGTGTAGATAGTCGATTATAACCTCCAGAGATTTGATCCAGCTTTCAGCTATTAGTAGATCAGTTGTATCAAAAAAACTCTTTTGGATGTTGTCGTCTAAACCGTTCCTGAGGATCCTCATGACTAGCCATTCGTCTAGTTGATTGACCATTTCCTTGGCTCGATTGATCAACCAAGCGTTCCAACAGCTGGGCCATACTAGCTAGTACACGATTACTTACACCTGACTCACCATCTTCTTCTATGATCTCTCTTCTTACTTTACCTCATTCTGACATTTATCTGTATTCATAGTCCAAATCCACCACAATACTATCATGAAAGAATACTATATACTAAAACATGAAGATAAAACTCACAGTTTAACTGAATCAGCTGAAAAGAACTGTCTTAGACTGGAAGAAGTGTTTATTTCGAGGACCATGCTCTGAGACAAAGTTGTAAGGAACTCATTTTTAGATTTCAATTTTTTCAAAAATTGAAGTGTGTGAATTGAAAAAGATTCATATTTCATTTGGCTGAAATACATAATTTGGGCTAAACTGCAACCATATATAATATTCAGATTATGAGATGGGAAACAGCTCAGAGCTTATGAACAATGCGGAAACTGGATAAAACATTTCCAAAACAATTCATTCAGTTTACAGAGAACTGTATATGAAATAACTGATATAATTTCTTTACAAACTGATTGATCTCAAATCTAAGCTGAACGAAGTATGTAATATGTGCTAGCACGGAAAACCTAGGTTCCACGATAAAGACCTCCAATCTGATCCAACCTGCACCAACAAACTCTGCTTAAATCTCATCACCTGCACTCAAGAAAACTAGTGAGCCTAGAGGCTCAACAAGAAAATCTGGAAATAACTAATACATGCATAAATTGAACATACTTTAACATACTTGAAAACATTTAAAGAAAGTAAGCTTTAACATAAACCTTTCTCAAATACTGTGGTTGCAAACGACCCTGTTCTCAATTCTTATTTTCTTTTGAGTTATGGTGCAGAAGCTCTTCTTAGGTCATAGTCGCTTGATCAAGATATCATCTGAAGTCAGGACTGGGGAATAATTCCTAAACTATACTATTTGAAGGGGCAGAAAGGTTCGTCATCCAATATCCTCACCCTACTTATTTGAGGGGGAACACTGGTTGGTCAGCCAGTGTCCTCACCCTTCCTGGGCTGACCATTTAATATCTTTGACATAGTTACTTTAAACATGAAATTATACTTCCTTCAAAACTTTATGATATACGACAGGACAACTTCATTCCTTCTTCGTCACCTTGACATATTTCATTAAAACATTTTCTCGTCTGAAACTTTGCTCTTGTCTGAATAGATCACTCTACATATGTGGTTCGCTTCTATAAACTACTAATGTTTGAAAGATACTGGGAGTACATAGTAATTCAATCAGAAGTAACTGTAATAAGCTCAGGCTATAGATATGAATAACAAATAGCAGAGCTCTAAGCTGATGAACTATTTCTTTAAATTGGGTGTAACTTCGAACAAATTAGAGTTATAACTTCGAATCAAACCTAGTGGAATGAAGGATTAAACTTGAGTTTGTACTGATAGTCCATAGTGGACCTAAGCTAAATCTGTTCAGCTCAGAGTATCAAAAGGATCGCGAGCGTAAATCAGATCAGAACAGAAAATCAGATCTGGGCTATGTGGTCAACTCGGTTACAAAAATTAAACACGACTTAAACATGACGACCCAATTATAATGGTAAAGTCAACTCAGCTTAGACAATGAAATCAAACCACGGGTTCAAAATAGATTAGGAAAATATCAAATCGCGAACTTAAGATCAGCTCAAGAAAAATAAGCAGATCACGAACTTAAGATTAGCTCGGGAAAAATAAGCAGATCACGAACTTAGCTCAATAATGACTAACATTTTAGAATATTTCTTCAATCTGAAACAAAACAAAATATCTAAGGAAACTTAAGAAACAGAAACCGTAAGCTTTTTGTAGAACCTCCCAGTATTTTTACAGAACCGACTCATCTTCTTGTGAAACCTTCAGGTAAACATGAATTTACACCTCTGTGAACGATCTTTAAGCATAAAAAAGATCATATTATATACTAAAAAACACGTTCTTTCATAAAACATGAAAAGTACAAGCAAGAAACTTATATGCTTCCAGGATTACAGCAAGAAACAGAGTTTACTTGACTCAACAGCTGAACACATCTAACAGAAGTTTAGCAAGAAACTTATATGCTTCCAGGAGTACAGCAACAAACAAGTAAGTTTACTTGGATAACTTACAAGTGCGATCCAAAAATCACTTTGAAAGAGTTTTGAAGTTTCGGTTGGTTGGTTGAGAGCTCTTCACCGCTTAACATGAAAATCTTTTGAAAGAGTTGGATTGTGGTGTTGAAAAGTAACATATGTGTATTTATATGAAAGCAACAAGCATGATCTCACCATTTTAAAATATCTTTGAAAGTACAACTTTTTACACCAGCCACAAAATCGAACCGAACGTAAATTAGACTGAATCGTGCTTGATAGTGTTTGATCGACCAACTCCTGCAAACCGGGTTCCTGATAAAAACTAAACTTCAGCTCAGATGAAAGTTTAATCGCTGAATCTAAAATAAAGATAGTGTTAGGATAAATTTCAAAGTTTTGATAATGAAAAATAGACGAGATACAATATCCGTAAAAGAGATCATTCGAACCAAAGTGACACGATTTGGACGAGACCTACTAAGTTGGACATAGAAACCACATCGGAGCAGAGTCAATCTGGTCGAGGAAATGACCAGCTCTGTGTGTCTTGGTCAAAGCTGGTTAAAGTAAAAATAGCTCAGAACAACTAGCTGGACGGTAAATCTAACAGGAACCAGATCAGGATAACTGAACCAGCTGAATGCAAAGACAAGGCAGATACTAGTTCAGTACTCAGAAAACAGAACGGAAAAATCAGCTTGGCACATGACAACATAAACCAGCTGAGTACAGAACAACATAAGCAAATTGAATTTCGAAATGTCTAAAGCTTCGTACAGTCAGAAACAAGACACTTGCATCTCTGCAGTAATTTGTAGTCGTTGGAACTACTCTAATCTAAAACCAGATACGCAGAGATATGGTACAAACTGAACATGGCGCAGAATTGCTATAAATGGTAATGCATTTAATGAAGATGTACTTTCATCGTACAAGAATTGAAGGCGTCGCAGTAAATTCAATTTGTATGCATACAACATGTCTACTGGTAACATTTATTACCGTTGCATCCAAAGAGTATATATAGAGGAGAAGAGAAGCTGTGAAGGGGTTACCACATACAACAAAATCATTGAACATATAGAAGCTAACCACTTCTTTACAGAAGCAGAGTTTCAACCAGCTTATACAAGTGACACACGCACAAATTGTTCATTTCATTTTCTGTGTCACAAGACTCTTCTATTCACACACTTTGAAGTATTGAGCTATCATTGTAAAGCGTAAAGTGTCCAAGTGTTATTGTAGCACAACCAGCTTAGAGCTGTGATTGGTGTATTACGAACCAGATTGCTGGTCTGTGTTTCTTTCGTGTTTGCTAGGATTTCTCGTGGCTGCTGGTTGCGGGAGTAGGTTTTTACCAATAGTTGTATAAATCAAAGTCTTCTAGTGTAAACCTTCGCATCAAGGAAGAAGGGGAGACTAGGAAAATTTGCTCCAAACTTCCAGAAACAAATCTCTCATCCCTACGTCTTTTACATTCTCGCACTTGATTAAATTGTTCAGCTGATTGAATCGTGTTCATTCCGCATAAAAATTATTTTATCACATGAGACAACAGTAGACACTGAGAATCTTCCTAGCTGGTAACTCGGCTAGAAGTTGGCTACAAAGCTGTAAAATCTTTCGAAATATTTGTAAAAGAAAAATCAGCAAAGGAGTTCATTCACCCCCCCACCCCTTTGAACTCCATAGAGTGCTTTTCGATCCTAACAAGTAGTATCAGAGCAGGTTTCTAGTGCCTGAACAATTGACTCCCTTTTACTTATTAAATATGTCAATTTCTCACACTAAAATTCCTATGTTCTCTAAGGAGGAATACAATGTCTGGAAGATCCGGATGCAGGCGCACTTAGCAGCACAAGATGACAACAGGTGGTTCGTGATTACCAACGGACCTATGCAAATACTAAAAGTAAATGCTGATGTGGCAATAACTGATGGTGCACCCCAATGGATTGAGAAACCCAGATCGGAGTGGACCTCCGAAGATAAAAAGAAGGTAAATCTGGACAATGTCGTGAAGGACATACTCTACAAGACGCTAGACAACAACATGTTTAGCAAAATCCAGACTTGTACAACTGTTAAGGAAATCTATGAAAAGTTGACCCAGATATGCGAAGGGAATGAGGAAACAAAGGAAAACAAGTTGACCGTGGCTCTACAAAAATTTGAGCTTATCAAGATAAACCAGAAGAAACCATGGCCGAATTTGATGAAAGGTTCAGCTCACTTGTAATTGAGTTCGCCAGACTGAACAAGACATACAACAATAGAGAGCTGGCCCTAAAGGTGATGCGAGCACTTCCTAAATAATGGGATGTGAAAACTATGGCCATGCGAGAGTCGAAAGAACTAAACAAGATGGAGTTGCATAACTTGTTTGCCAACCTAAAGGCATACGAGTTCGAACTAGAAACGAGAGCAGAAGAAGAGCCATTTACATCTCAAACAACCAGTTCTCTCACTGCTACAACACCAGAACAAAGCCCATGTTCCACCAGTAGCAGATCAGCAAAAGACATGAGCAAGTATGGGTTCATAAGAAAATTTAGAAAATTCATGCGGAAGCAGAATACTCAACCCTTTTCTTTCAATTCTCCCAAGAAAAATTTTAATATCCCTTCTGATGACAAATGTTACAACTGTGGCAAGCCTGGTCAATTCATGGTTGATTTCCGGAAGCCAAGAAGGGATGAAAAGAAGCGACCAGATCTCAACAACAACAAAGACAAGAAGGAGAAAAAGGTCTATCTAAGAGGGAGAAAGGAGAAAGCCATGATTGCCGAAGAGAACAAAAGTTCTTGGTCTAATTCAGATTCAAAGGAATCGAGCTCTAGAACCTCTTCATCAAGCGAAAGAGAGGATGACGTACTATGTCTCATGGCCAATGACACTGAGGAGGTATTTGAATTTTCAAATCCTGAATTTACACGCGAGGACCTTGTCACTGCACTAAATGAAATGGTCCTAGAATATATAAAGTTATTTCATTCATTCAAAGAAGTTAAAGCTGAATGAGAGAGTTGTGCAACAAGCACTGAGCTGGTTGGCTCAAGTAACATGCAAGCTGCTCTAAATAAGCTTGAAACTGAGAATGCCGAATTGAGAAGCAGGTCAAAGGAGATTCTCTATGAGAACCAGTGATTGGCTGGTATAATAAGCTCCTGGACCAGGTATTCTGCCTCTCTACACAAACTGCATGGAGCTACAAAGCCATACGATGATATAACCGGATTGGGCTACAATAGCGATGAAGGCAGTACAACAGAAACCAGCAGCACTCCAAGGCTGGAAAAGACAAAGGTCAAAACAATGAACTTTGTAAAATCTAGCGCAACACAGCCCACAAAGGCGCGATCTGGTGAAGATATAGTAGTAGCCAAGCCTCCGATCTGGAAGAGTAGACATCGCGGGCTGGAGTACCTTCCTCCTGAGAAGTCTCGGGAGAGCTGGCTAAACAAAAACGTTGTACAGATGCGATGAGGTAAACCCAAGTCTAGTGATGTCAATCAAGGCCGGCTCTCTCGTAGTTCAACGAAGGACAGACAGTACAAAACCTCGATATCGAAAGTCCGGATCAAAAGGCCCATATGCTACGTATCATGCCTCATCCAGATCAATGCACACAAACGGGGTACACAAATATTTTGACACATACACCGGTAAATGGATTAAAATTATCCAAGAGTGGGTCCCGAAAGGTCTAATCAAATCTGGACCCAAATGAATCAAAGGGTACCAAATTTCTTTTTCTTGTAACTGCAGGTACAACAGGTATCCAGACTGGAGAATTCAACATGTTATCTGGATAGTGGATGTGCAAGGCACATGACCGGAGATGCTAAGCTGCTCACGTATATAACAGTCTTCAATGGACCCAAGATCACCTTTGGTGACAATTCAAACGGTAACATCGTGGGTAAGGGTAAGCTTACCCATGGTAACTTCACTCTGAATAATTTTCTTCTTGTTGAGAATCTGTGCTACAATTAGATAAGCATAAGTCGATTGTGCGATAGTAATTTCTATGTTAAATTTCAGAAGCACACATGCACTGTTCTTAGTCCGGAGGGTCTGACTGTACTAGTTGGTTATCGATCTGGTAACACATACAAAGTTGATTGGTCAGATCGACCGCATAAAGAAAAAACTTTCCTAATAGCTGATTCTTTGAAAAGTTGGTTATGGCATCAGCGAATGAATCATTTGAAGTTCAAACCTATTGCCAATATGAGTAAGCATGACCTAGTTGATGGATTGCCCAAATTGAAATTTTCAGTGGATAAGCTCTGCTCCGCCTGTCGGCTGGGTAAACATATCAAATCAACTTTAAAAACTAAAGGCCGTACCAAAACTTCTCGTAAGTTGTATCTCATACATATCTTTTCGGTCCAATACCCGTCACCATCTTAGGGGGAATGAAGTATACCCTTGTTGTGGTTGATGATTTCTCCAAATTTACTTGGGTAATATTCTTGAAATCAAAAGATCAAACTGTCGATCAAATGATCAAGATATTAAAACATCTTCAAAATGAACAGTCTTGTAATGTAAACAGGATTAGGAGCGATAGAGGAACAGAGTTTTTAAATTTTAAAATCTCCTCCTATCTGGATGATATTGGAATCAGACATGAGTTATCTGCAGCTAGAACACCTTAGCAGAACAGGTTAGAGCGTAGAAATCGTACTTTAAAATAAGCTGCTACTACTATGATTGCTGATTCTGGTATTTCAAATAAATTTTGGGCAGAGGCCGTCAATACAGCCTGCTATACTCAAAAAAAATCGTTGATAAACAAGCGAAATGGACTCACTCCATATGAGATCTGGAATGGAAAGAAACCTGATATCTCGTATTTTAGGGTATTTGGATGCAAGTGTTTCATCCATATCAATGGTAAAATGTATTTACGAGCATTTAACGTAAAATATGATGCAGACATCTTTCTGGGATATTCAGCTGCTAGCAGAGCCTATAGAGTTTTCAACAACAGAACGCTAACGGTTGAAGAATCGGTTCATGTAGTGTTCGATGAAACCAGCTTCCGATCAACATCAGCCGTGAAGTTAAATGATCTATGCACCCATCTAGAATCCACTCATCTGGGTGAATCAAGCGATGACGAGGAGCAACATAGACAGCAAGCTGATGACCATCACGATCTGGACAGGCCAATTACCAGCGCTGATTTTACAACTGTAGAGCAAGCTGGTCCCAACTTTGATCCAGAAAATAATGAACATGCTCATGCTAACGACAATATTATAACAAGTTGAACTTGTTATAGTGATATCTCACAAGATCCAGCTCAGTCGCCGGGGGAACAGCACGACCCTTCTACCTCATACGGACAAGATCTTCGGTGGAATAAAAATCTGTAGTGTCCCAAAATCCATAGGACCACAAATTCTAATCTTTATCTATTTAGAGTCCTTTTCTAACTTCAAGATTTCAGCTTTTGCTACTTGTTGAGCGACTGATTTCTCATTTCTTAGATTTCATAAGGGCAGAGGCCAATCAGTTGTTAGTTTGTCACCTGAGCGCAGCCAAACAATTTTCAAACTTTACAAATAAAATGGTTTTGGATGGGAGAATGGTTACATTTCAGGTTTTGTGTAGTACATTTACAAATCCAAATATTGACAGGGAATTTTAAGTAAAATTTTCTGAAGTACGCCTGGTTTGCCATGCCTAAATGAGTGTTTTTCTCCTGTTAATAATCATACTCCCATGCCACTGTCCTTGTGAACTATAATTTCAATTATTTGCAAGAAAATGTTCATTCTGGAATCAAAGAAATAGATAATACATTGCTGCGCTGGGGAAAACTCTCTGTTAGTGGCCTGCTGTATCTTGTGATTTCCTTCTTATCAAGGCAAGTAAATTTGATTCTTGCTACGCCATGAAAGCTTACGTGTTGTTCTAACTTTATCTCGTGATTTCGCTTAAGCTCTGTTATTTATCAGCCTTTGCTCATGTTTTGGTTGATATTATAGCGTATGTTGAGCGTTCGGGGTCACAGTGGATTTTGTTTGGAACTCAAATGTATTTTACGAAGTCGATGTTGATTTTAAAACGCTGAGCATTTCAGATTTTCAACTCGCAGAGATCATGATGTTCTTTATTTTGTTGTAATATCGAGATTTGATGATTGTGTAATCGGTAGTTGCTAGTGGAATCAGTAGAAAGTCTGGTTTAATAGGCGACTGCTGGTAGCGTGATCATTGTTTCGATATTACAAGTGTTATTGTAAAATCAGCAGATGCACTGTAAACCAGCAGGTGCATTTCTTTTGTTAACACCAGCAGGTGCATTTCTTTTGTTAACACCAGCAGGTGCATTTCTATCGAACTAATTCAGCAGCTGCATTCCTTCATTACAATTTCAGCAGCTTGCGACTGGTTACTGTTGCTTGCGACTGGTTACTGTAGCTTGCGACTGATTTCTTTTCCCTCAAGTACTTCATTGATGATTTATATCCATAGTCTAGTTTTTCTTCCACCTGCTGATTTCCTTACCCAACAACTGGTTGTTCTTGAATCAACGGCTGGTTGAGTTACTGTTACTCCGTTGACCAAATTAATCGTGTTGACCACCAACATATAGATATTTATATATACACCCATCGACTGATCTACTGTTCACACCAGCTGTATTTCTTGCCAACAGCTGAACTTATCCAACTGCTGATTTTACATGTCTCTGCTGGATGTTCAGTAAAACGATTTTCGAAGGGAGTAGGAGTTTTTAAAATAAAGTGAACCCCGATGCTAAGATTTAAGTTCGTTCATTATGTGTTTTAAAGAAGAAAGTTTCAGTTTATGAATGTATGTCTTAGATAACAAACGGTTCATATGGGAAGGGTGAGCAGCAGACGAGAGGGTCAGTTACCCCTTCATATTGGGTGCGATTTCACCACATTGAAACTGATATCAGTAGTCATTCGATCGAGTGCAATGGGACCTAAGTAGAGCTTCTGAGCCATAAGTTTAACGAAAATGATAACGCTGGAATTTGAATTCACTTCCAGAACATAAGTTGCAGTAAATGGTGTATTATGTATTATCATCTGCATATTGTGCTTGTTACCTTCAGTTTGCTTGCTGAGCCCCTAGGCTCACTAGCTTTCTTGGTGCAGGTGAGTCGGCGCCGGAGCAGGCGGGAGGTGGAGTTTGAATCAGCAGTGACGTATTAGTGTTTATTGAAGGCCGGCGTTTCCGCGATGTTCATTTTGTATTTCGCTACTTTTGTTGTCTTTGATCTTAGTCACAACTGTATTGAGATCTGTTACAACAAGGATGAATTCAGATAGAGTTCAGTAGTTGTAATATCGCGATTTCGCATTTTTGACTTTAAATTGTAATGACAGCTGGTTCATTTTATGGCGGCCAATGGTTGTAATTCGAATTTTTTTTTACGAGCAAGATAATACAGCTTGTTCTATTTGCTTTTCAGCCCTTATATTTCCCTTTTATTTCCTTTTCTTCGATTTCTTGATGATCAAGCAAGGGGACATGACTGTCCAAGAATATGTTCGAAATTTCGAACGTGGATGTTATTTTGTACCATTGATTGGAGCTGATCCTAAGGAGAAATTACGACACTTTGTCGATGGATTGAAACCAGCACTCAGGCATGATGTGAGACTGGTGGAACCAAAAGATTATCGAGGAGCGGTGGCTAAGGCTCTCAGAGCTGATCAGGATTGGAAAGCGGTTGTGGAGGAACGACAACTGAAGAGGAAGGCTTTTCAACAAAAAGACCAGCGACCACCCAAGAAACCATATAAGAATCAGCAGAGGTCGCAGGAACAAAAGCCTCAGGAGCAGAAACCTTTGGTTGTGCAACCCATTAGCGCGGTCTCAGCAGTTGGAAATAAGCCTCAGTGTCCCAAGTGCCAGAAGAACCACCATGGTCCATGTAGATAGGGACAGAATGTTTGTTATAAATGTGGATTGCCAGGACATGTTATTAGAGACTGTCCTAAGTTAAAGCAGATGGTGACCAGCAGAGCTTATGTCATGACAACCGAGCAAGCCAGTCCAGATTCTACAGTAGCTACGAGTAAGATTTTGATTGCTGGAATTCCCTCTTTAGCTCTAATAGATTCAGGTGCAACGCATTCCTTTATAGCAGCGGACTTTGCTAAGAAACTACCTGTTAAACCCAACCAGCTGACTATGGGATTTTGCGTAACGGTACCCTCTGGAGAAGAGATGATATCTCATGATTTGTTTCATAACTTAGAACTTAAACTTCAAGGGCATTTAGTTACTGCTGACCTAATTGTTTTACCTATGCCTGAGTTTGATTTGATTCTAGGAATGGATTGGTTGACCAAGTATGGGGTCGTGATAGATTTCAAGCTTAGAACAGTCATAACTTAGAACTTAAGCTTCAAGGGCATTTAGTTACTGCTGACCTAATTGTTTTACCTATGCCTGAGTTTGATTTGATTCTAGGAATGGATTGGTTGACCAAGTATGGGGTCGTGATAGATTTCAAGCTTAGAACAGTAGTGGTAAAACCCCCACAAGGAGACTGGTTCACGTTCGAGGCTAGTCAGTTATGTAAAATTCCCCGAATTATTT
>KV019194.1:258751-274112 GCA_001598015.1 Dorcoceras hygrometricum | reverse complement strand
AGTATGGGGTCGTGATAGATTTCAAGCTTAGAACAGTAGTGGTAAAACCCCCAAAAGGAGACTGGTTCACGTTCGAGGCTAGTCAATTATGTAAAATTGCCCGAATTATTTCAGTTCTTAAAGCCTATAGTTGTTTGAAAAAGGGGGGAGCAGGATTCTTGATAAGCTTATCCTCTTTAGCAGTATCTAGCAAGCCCCAACTCTTCGATGTTGAAGTAGTGAGTGAATTCCCGGAGGTTTTTCCAGAAGACATTTACGGATTTCCACCTGATAGAGAATTGGAGTTTGTAATTGATTTAGTGCCAGGAGCAGCACCCGTTTCTAAACCACCTTATCGTCTTGCTCCATCAGAGATGAAAGAATTAAAAGAGCAACTACAAGAACTATTAGACAAGGGTTTTATTCGACCAAGTACATCACCATGGGGAGCCCCTGTTTTATTCGTCAAGAAGAAGGACGGGAGTCAGGCTGTGTATAGACTATAGAGAGTTGAATAAGTTGACAATCAAGAATAAATACCCGTTGCCTAGAATTGAGTACCTGTTTGATCAGCTGAAGGGATAGATAGTTTTCTCTAAGATTGATTTAATATCTGGCTACCACCAATTGAAGATAAAACCAGCAGACATCTACAAAACAGCCTTTAGAACACGTTATGTTCACTACGAATTTTTGGTGATGCCCTTCGGACTAACCAACGCTCCCTCAGCCTTTATGGACCTGATGAATAGAGTATTCCAACCCTTCTTAGATCAGTTTGTAGTGGTGTTTATTGACGACATTTTGGTGTATTCCAAGAACAGCATCGAGCACGCAAACCACCTGAGAACAGTACTTCAGATTCTGAAGGACCAACAGCTGTTTGCCAAGTTTAGTAAGTGTGATTTTTGGTTGGAAAAATTTTCTTTTCTCGGGCACATTATATCCAAAGATGGATTGGAAGTAGACCCATCCAAGGTAGAAGCCGTTCGTAATTGGCCGATACCAACATCAGTTACAGAGGTTAGGAGTTTTCTGGGTCTAGCTGGTTACTATAGACGCTTTATTAAGGGATTTTCGAAGATGTCTGTTCCCTTAACCTCGCTGACTAGAATGTTGAGCAAATTTGAATGGACCCCCAACTGCCAATCCAGCTTTGAACAACTGAAGCAAGCGTTGATTGAGGCTCCTGTGATAACCATGCCATCCGATCAAGGGAAGTTCGTCATCTATACAGATGCGTCGAAGTTGTGATTGGGAGCCGTTTTGATGCAAGATCATAGTATAATTTCCTACGCCTCTCGTCAGTTGAAAAACCACGAAAAGAATTATCCCACGCACGACTTAGAGCTGGCAGCAGTTGTTTTTGCCTTAAAGATTTGGAGACATTACTTATATGGGGAGAAATGTGAAATATTCATGGATCACAAAAGCCTGAAATACTTCTTCATCCAAAAGGAATTGAATATGAGGCAGAGGAGATGGTTGTAGTTGGTAAAAGATTACGACTGCACCATCAGCTACCATCCAGGTAAGGCTAACGTAGTTGCCGATGCTTTAAGTATAAAGTCTATGGGACTAGCACAACTCATCGTCCACAAATCTTTAGCAGCTGATATTGAGAAGTTTGGCTTAGAGCTGGTTCCCAGCAGCTGCAATTCTGTCGTAGCTGGTACCTCAGTGAGATCAAATTTGTTGGAACAAATTCGGGAAGGTCAGCTGAAAGATGAGAAATTACAGAAGTGTGTTAAACAAGACAAAGAAAGAGGTGGCAACCTTTATTTTTCGACAGATGGCATAATTAGATTTCTAGAAAGAATTTGGGTGCCACAAGTAGATACTTTGATGTTGGATAATGGAAGAAGATCATGTAACCCCATACTCTGTGCATCCGGGAAGTACTAAGATGTATAAAGATCTTCAGAAGTTGTACTGGTGGCCGGGTATGAAAAGAGATGTCGCCAAATTTGTTTCTGAATGCTTAACGTGTCAAGTGGTGAAAGCTGAACACCAGCGACCAGCAGGAATGTTGAAACCGTTGCCCATTCCAGAATGGAAGTTGGAATGCATTGCCATGGACTTCGTAACTGATTTGCCTAGAACTGCTCAAGGTTATAATTCTATTTGGGTCATTGTGGATAGAATTACGAAATCTGCCCACTTCCTGCCCGTGAAGACAACCTACGATGTAAGCAGATATGCGGAGCTGTATGTGAAAAAGATTATCCGACTTCATGGTGTTCCTGTATCAATTGTATCTGATAGGGATTCCAAGTTCACGTCTGCATTTTGGAAAAGTTTGCATCAAGCCTTGGGAACCAAGTTGACATTTAGTACAGCCTTTCATCCCCAAACCGATGGACAATCAGAAAGAGTGATCCAGATTTTAGAGGATTTACTCAGAGCATGTATTATAGATTTCTCAGAAAGTTGGGATTTGAAGCTACCTTTGGTGGAATTTGCGTACAACAACAGTTTTCAAGCTTCTATCCAAATGGCACCATACGAAGCTCTTTATGGAAGCAAGTGTAGAACGCCTCTTCATTGGGATGAGATAGGAGAACGAGATGGTCTAGGACCAGATTTGGTGGAGCAAACAGCGAGTGTTGTTAGAAAAATTAAAGAGAGGATGAAAGCTGCTCAAAGCAGACAAAAGAGCTATGCGGACAATAGACGAAGAGAGCTAAGTTTTGACGTTGGTGATCACGTCTTTTTAAAAGTGGCCCCAATGAAAGGGGTGGTGATGCGCTTTGGAAAGAAAGGGAAATTGAGTCCCAGATATATAGGCCCCTACGAGATACTGGACAAAGTAGGAACATTGGCCAATCGATTAGCACTGCCGCCTCATCTATCTTCCGTGCACAATGTATTTCATGTATCAGCCTTAAGAAAGTATGTCCCCCACCCATCGCACATTTTGACTGCTGAACCAGTTCATTTAACGCCATATTTGAGCTATGAAGAGAGACCTGAGAAGATTCTTCTTAGGGAAATTAGGAAGCTGAGGAATAGAAACATTCCTATGGTTAAAGTTCAGTGGACAAATCAAACCGAACGAGAAGCTACGTGGGAGATAGAAGCTGATATGCATGGTCGATACCCAGATTTGTTTGGTAAGTAAATTTCGAGGACGAAATTTTTATAAGGTGGGTAGAGTTGTAGTGCCCCAAAATCCATTGGACCACAAATTCTAATCTTTATCTATTTAGAGTCCTTTTCTAATTTCAAGATTTCAGCTTTTGCTACTTGTTGAGCGACTGATTTCTCATTTCTTAATTTCATAAGGGCAGAGGCCAATCAGTTGTTAGTTTGTCACCCGAGCGCAGCCAAACAATTTTCAAACTTTACAAATAAAATGGTTTTGGATGGGAGAATGGTTAAATTTCATGTTTTGTGTAGTACATTTACAAATCCAAACATTGACAGGGAATTTTAAGTAAAATTTTCTGAAGTACGCCTGGTTTGCCATGCCTAAATGAGTGTTTTTCCCCTTATAATCAGACTCCCATGCCACTGTCCTTGTGAACTATAAGTTCAATTATTTGCAAGAAAATGTTCATTCTGGCATCAAAGAAATAGATAACACATTGCTGCGCTGGGGAAAACTCTCTGTTAGTGGCCTGCTGTATCTTGTGATTTCCTTCTTATCAAGGCAAGTAAATTTGATTCTTGCTACGCCATGAAAGCTTACGTGTTGTTCTCACTTTATCTCGTGATTTCGCTTAAGCTCTGTTATTTATCAGCCTTTGCTCATGTTTTGGTTGATATTATAGTGTATGTTGAGCGTTTGGGGTCACAGTGGATTTTGTTTGGAACTCAAATGTATTTTACGAAGTCGATGTTGATTTTAAAACGCTGAGAATTTCAGATTTTCAACTCGCAGAGATCATGATGTTCTTTCTTTTGTTGTAATATCGAGATTTTATGATTGTGTAATCGGTAGTTGCTAGTGGAATCAGTATAAAGTCTGGTTTAATAGGCGACTGCTGGAGCGTGATCATTGTTTCGATATTACAAGTGTTATTGTAAAATCAGCAGATGCACTGTACACCAGCAGGTGCATTTCTTTTGTTAACACCAGCAGGTGCATTTCTTTTGTTAACACCAGCAGGTGCATTTATTTTGTTAACACCAGCAGGTGCATTTCTATCGAACTAATTCAGCAGCTGCATTCCTTCATTAGAATTTCAGCAGCTTGCGACTGGTTACTGTTGCTTGCGACTGGTTTGCTTGCGACTGGTTACTGTTGCTTGCGACTGGTTTGCTTGTGACTGGTTACTGTATCTTGCGACTGATTTCTTTTCCCTCAAGTACTTCACTGCTGATTTATATCCATAGTCTAGTTTTTCTTCCACCTGCTGATTTCCTTACCCAACAACTGGCTGTTCTTGAATCAACGGCTGGTTGAGTTACTGTTACTCCGTTGACCAAATTAATCGTGTTGACCACCAACATATAGATATTTATATATACACCCATCGACTGATCTACTGTTCACACCAGCTGGATTTCTTGCCAACAACTGAACTTATCCAACTGCTGATTTTACATGTCTCTGCTGGATGTTCAGTAAAACGATTTTCGAAGGGAGTAGGAGTTTATAAAATAAAGTGAACCCCGATGCTAAGATTTAAGTTCGTTCATTATGTGTTTTAAAGAAGAAAGTTTCAGTTTATGAATTTATGGCTTAGATAACAGACGGTTCATATGCGAAGGGTGAGCAGCAGACGTGAGGGTCAGTTACCCCTTCATATTAGGTGCGATTTCACCACATTGAAAATGATATCAGTAGTCATTCGATCGAGTGCAATGGGACCTAAGTAGAGCTTTTGAGCCATAAGTTTAACGAAAATGATAACGCTGGAATTTGAATTCACTTCCAGAACATAAGTTGCAGTAAATGGTGTATTATGTATTATCATTTGCATATTGTGCTTGTTACCTTCAGTTTGCTTGCTGAGCCCCTAGGCTCACTAGCTTTCTTGGTGCAGGTGAGACGGCGCCGGAGCAGGCGGGAGGTGGAGTTTGAATCAGCAGCGACGTGTTAGTGTTTATCGAAGGCCTGCGTTTCCGCGATGTTCATTTTGTATTTTGCTACTTTTGTTGTCTTTGATCTTAGTCACAACTGTATTGAGATCTGTTACAACAAGGATGAATTCAGATAGAGTTCAGTAGTTGTAATATCGCGATTTCGCATTTTGTACTTTAAATTTGTAATGACAGCTAGTTCATTTTATGGCGCCAATGGTTGTACTTCGATTTTTTTTACGAGCAAGATAATACAGCTTGTTCTATTTGCTTTTCAGCCCTTTTATTTCCTTTTCTTCGATCTCGTGACTCCCATGAGGAATGGGGCGTCACAAAATCATTCACCTGAGTTGGTCATTGGTAATCCTACTTCACTTGTTAGGACATGAAGCCAGATGATAAACGAATACTTTAACTCTGCCTTCATATCTCATATAGAGCCTAAGAAAATAGAAGAAGCTTTAGATGACTCAAACTGGTTAGATGCTATGCAGGAGGAGCTTAATTAGTTCGAGTGTAAAGTTTGGCACTTAGTTCCTAAACCCGATAATAAAAATATTATAGGAACAAGGTGGGTATTTAGGAACAAGCTAGATGAACAAGGTAATGTAGTTAGAAATAAATCTAGGCTGGTTGCTCAAGGATATATGCAAGAAGAAGGCATAGATTTTGAAGAATCCTTTGCACCAGTAGCAAGAATAGAAGCTATTAGAATCTTTCTTGAGTATGCATCATTTAAGAACTTTAAAGTTTATCAGATGGATGTCAAAAGTGCATTCTTAAATGGCATCTTGAATGAGGAAGTGTATGTTGGACAACCTCCTGGCTTTGAAGATCATACCAGACCAGAGCATGTATACAAGCTCGACAAAGCCTTGTACAGTCTGAAACAAACTCCAAGAGCTTGGTATGATACTTTGTCCAAATTTCTTATTGATCATGACTATATTATTGGTTCTGTCGAGAAGACACTATTCAAATTTGTAAAAAATGATCATATCTTGCTTGTACAGATTTACGTTGATATTATATTTGGATCTACTAATCGTAAACTTTGCGACATTCTCCAAGTTAATGCAGGACAAGTTTGAAATGAGCATGATGGGGGAGTTAACCTTTTTCTTAGGCCTGTAAATCAAACAGCTTGAGGACTGAAGTTTCATTAATCAAGCAAAGTATACCAAGGAACTTCTGAAGAAGTTCATGATGGAAAATTGTTCTTCAACAGTTACTCGAATGGGCACCTCCATCAAGCTGGACAAAGATGAAACTGGAACTGCAGTTGAGGTAACCATGTATCGTGGGATGATTGGTTCACTGTTATACCTCACAGCAAGCAGACCAGATATAATGTTCTCGGTCTGTATGTGTGCTAGGTTTCAGGCTGATCCAAAACAGTCACACTACATGGCCGTCAAATGCATTCTTAAATATTTGAAAGGCGCTCAAAACGTGGGTCTTTGGTATCCCAAATATTTTAGTTTGAATATAATTGGTTACGGTGATGCAGACTATGCAGGGTGTAAGATTGATCATCGTAGCACAAGAGGAACTTGTCAGTTTCTGGGTGATAGACGTATCTCATGGTTTGGCAAGAAACAGACATCAATTTCTACGTACACAGCTGAGGCGGAGTACCTTGCAGCTGGAAGTTGTTTCTCTCAAATGCAATGGATTCAACAACAACTTCGTGAGTACGGTATTGATGCACACGATTCCCTATCTTCTGTGACAACACAAGTGAGATTGTGATCACTCAAAATCCAGTGCTACATTCTAGAACTAAGCACATTGATATACGACATCATTTTATTCGAGACCCTGTACTTAAGAAGAACGTTAGGTGGAGCATGTGCCAACAGATCAGCAAGTAGCTGACATCTTCACCAAACCTCTGCCTGATGCTAAGTTTTCTTACTTTAGAAATATTTTGGGTCTCCTTGATGTGTCGTGATTATTTTCTGCATGCATAAGTTCAGGGGTGATAATATGAGTCAAACAGATAACTCAAAAGTCTGCTGGGTATACACAGGCTGGTATGCGATCTGGACCAGCTTGGGACACATGCAGTGTGATCTTATCAAGGGGTTTGCCTTATTTATTCTCGTGCTGAATATTAAAATCAAATGGTTGAGATTGAGGTAGCATTTAAAATTCATTTTTATCGGACCGTCATCCTTCCAGGATTTATGATGACACGTGTCCAGTCAAAATCTCTATCTTTTCATGATCGTACATAAACAAGTTACTTTACCTTTTCACAGTACGTATTCAAAAATTTCATGCTATCATAATATTTCACGCAAATTTACTTCACTCTATTGAAATCTTCTGCATTCGGATTCAATTCCTCACTATATTATTATCAGAAATGGCGTCTTTTCTCTTCGTTAACGCTCTACAGGTGAACTTTGATTCTGTGCTTACCATGGAGAACAATGGAATGATCGAAATGTTTAAATCACTGGAGGAGTCGGGGCTCAAGGGGTTTCTGGGAGCATCCGATTCGATTTATGAGGAGGCTGTAATGAATTTTTTACCAATGCCAAGGTTATTGAAGGGACGATCGTCAGTTTCATGGGAACTCGAAAATAGCGATTACCAAGGATATGTTTGCCAACGATTTTGGGCTACAGTCTGAAGGGTTGACAAGTTTTCTAAATATTCCAGAGGAGACAGTGACTGAGATGCGAAGTCAGTTCTCTGGGTCTGATGAGCCGTTCATGGCTCCCAATAAGAAAAAGGGAAGAATATTGAATTTCGTTTGCTGCACGATATAGTAGCCAAGGCGCTAGGCGCAAAGGCTGGATTGTTTGATCAGGTTACCAGTGAAAAACTTGACATGATGATAGCAATTGCTGCAGGACTGAAATTCAATTGGGCTCAAGTTTTGTTTCAAGTTCTCTTGAACATGGTAAACACTACTAAACGTCAATCGCAAGGTTTTGCTATTCAGATCAGTGCATTACTACAGCATCTTGTGAAGGAAAATCTTGGAAAATCTGTGCAATTTCACTCCCAGAAGGTGTTAACAAGTAAGTCGGTACAAACTTATATTAACAAAAATTCAGAGATTAAACCGACTGGTGGGTCTAGCAAGCAGAATAAAGATACTTCTAGTAACACAGAGTGTAGGGAGTGTCAGGCCTGATGCACAACACAGAGTTAACCACACAATAAACAATAGCAGAAGCATTAAAAATAATGGCTAAAATGTTTCGCTTGTCCTGACTTAGAAAACATAAGTTAAAAATACATTGATATCCAAAATAATGGTTTTACAACAACTGCAAACCCAACACAACAATACAAATAACATGAACTAACATAAAACCATAGAATGAATCCCAATCAACAAACTAAAGGATCCATGATGAGTCTCTCGCTCAACATAGATGCAATATAATATAACAAATAAATACTATATACAACTGGGACACTCTTTCCACCTCCCGGGGCATTACCAGCTGGATCAACTCCACGACCAGCTGAGAAACCATGATAACCTGAAACTCATAGAGGCAAACACAACAACCAGCCCCAGAAGAACATGGGGACAAACCCATGTACGGAGAGCAACTGAAAAACAGCTAACAGATAGCAACAGATTATATGCAGATGCTATGCAAGAGAACACGGCTACAACCGAGGGCAGTGAGCCAAAGGATCTCAAGAAACTGCTCAACAACTGATACAGATCATCTGAAAGATAGTGGCCACGGTTTGTGTGAGTATATGGGAGCTACCCACTCATCTCAACACACAGTACCAGATGCATAACAATCACTCAACCCGTTGTTGCCCAACTCATGAGGCACGGGAGCTACCCACTCGGCTCATAGTGGCTAACAGATCCCAGCAGGGAGATGAGTGACACGGGAGATACCCGCTCGGCCTCCAAAACAGGCATCCTAGTACACAAATATCAACACAACAGGGCACGGCTAAACAAGATCTAAGCTCAACATGAATAATGCGTGTATGCAAATGCAACAGAATGCAAAGTAGCATACACCGCACAACGGGACAGCAAGCATACACATATATCCATGCCAATCAAAGGTTGTAAAACAAGCTCACATCCGTATCTTAACCTTCTGAGCTATAATTACCACAACAAGGTCCCGAGCAACCAGATCTGGACCTGATAAACCAATACAACACAACGCTCAGGGACAGTAGCACAGAACTTACGAACTGGGAGCTACGAGCTCCACCCAGCTCTCTCCTACCCTTCTAGCATAACATACAGCTCTAAACGAAGCATTGTTGGAGAACCGTGGCGGATCCGGATCCCGTCTCCCGGCGAGGCAGCGGAAGAACAAAATTAGGCCGGGAAACGTTCAATACAATTCAATAATAACACAATATGAACCATTCATAGGGTGTTTATCGGGGTATTACCTTGCTGGCGACTTGCGCCTGGCTCCAACCGGAATTACAAGAAGCCCGGCGCTTCACGGTAGGCGGCTGTAGATTCGTCAATCAGGTCCACGGCCGGAAGGGAGACTCCTTCGTCAGCCTGCACTAGAAGGCCTGACGAGATCAGTGCGGACGGATTCTCCTCTAAAAACTGATCGAAGCAAGTCCGATCAATTAGCGGCGGCGGCGGCGGACGGATTTGGGAGAGGAAGGGGGCGGCGCACTTAGCAGCTCTAGGGTTAGGGTTGTAGTGTGTATCTCATATTATGATTAAAGCCTTAGGTATAATTAAATAGACTAGTGATAAACTTGGACCGGCCCAACGAGCTCGGGTCCAACGTATGAACATTCGGTTCATCCCTATCACCGTGACTTCATCATAACTCCGATCGCCGATCAGATCAGACCGATCGACTCAGTTTCCAAAACTGAATACTATGATCTGAAAAAACCATTTTTTCAGAATCCCAGTGCAAATGACCGTTTTGCCCCTCAACAGTGGAAAATCACGATTTGACCCCTGTTGACTTTTAGGAAGTCGCACTCCCCAAAATCCTCTTCCCATGCTCAAGACATTGAGCTCAGTATCCGTGCGGGAATCTCGAATCCAGTACTTGTGTGACCCTCAATGGTTCAGGGATACAGCTAGCTGTGGGCCCACAACCATTGTGGCTCCGGAATCACAATACCGAACTTGCCCAATCGGATCATGGTAAGAGCGTCTAGCAACATCGCCCCATGATCCCCTAGGTATGACTGATAGTGCCTGCAAGAACCAGTTGGTCGTGGTTAGCATACAGTACTGTCCTTTCAATCCATATATCCCGATCAGATCAACGACCATTGGTAAATCGAGAGTCGCTAAATATCCGATAGCTATGCATACATCTTGGAGATCGAATAGTGACATCGCGAGTGTAACTAGGTAAACCCATTTACCTAAAACACTTTTAGTACTCTGGCCAGAGATTTATACACTATTATCCCCTCAGATAGCATAGGATATCCACGCATGTCTGCGAGCGGTGAATCCTCGACAGCGAAGCATCGACTCCTACATGCATCGGGGTCTCACCCAATCACGCCGCCTAAAGTGAGTCGGCAAATGTGTCAAAGTGAGACGCCTATCATGTAGAGTCTGAATTACGTTTCGAGTCGTGAGGACTAATCAGTACAACCAAGACCTCGGACTTATCCACTCGACAAATGGTAACCACTTGTAAAGTCTGAACGAGGGTAGTTCGATAGATCACCAGGTCACTATCTATCTGCATGCTCAGAACATCACAATGTTCCCTACCAATGAAACATGGTACTTCGCATCGCAGATACTAGTCTCGAGCGGCCTTATCCTCATTTTGATGGCCCAATCGACTAGGAACGTGTTCAGAATACACAGTGACTATTATATGTGTTTCATGATAGCCGTCATACCCAATATCACATCTAACATACACTATGGTGCATTCTAGGTCTTTACTCAACGTAATTGTTAATCATCATACAACACAATGAAAGTAAAGAATGCCATAAACAAATGCGAATATCATATATAAAGATTGTATAAACCCACACGCCACAAGTTGGCTAGTTGGGCATCTACTCTAACAATCTCCCACTTGCCCTAAAGCCAACTACTCATCAGACGCAGTCCCATTGTTTCGCGATGTTTCTCAAACAACGGTCCTGGCAAGAGCTTCGTAAGTGGATCAGCAACGTTGTACACAGAGGCGACTCTCTCAACTGCTATGTCACCTCTAGCCACAATATCCCAGATTATGTGGTATTTCCTCAGTATATGTTTGGATCCTTCCAAGAGACAGCACCACCATTGAGCACGAATACAAATCCAGAGGTTGACTTCGAATCATCCACGTCACACTGGAAGCTAGAATCAGTGTAGCCTTCCAGTTTCAGTTCACCACCCCCATAGACCATGAACATATTCTTAGTCCTTCGCAAGTACTTAAGAATATCCTTCACAGCCTTCCAATGCAATTGGACGGGGTTGGCCTGGTAGGGGCTCGTGACATTTAGAGCATATGCGACATCTGGTCTAGTTGAGATCATGCCATACATAATACTACCTATTGCCGAGGCATATGACACACGTGTCATACTCTCTATCTCCTCATCAGTCCTCGGACACATAGACTTAGATAGAGTGACCCCGTGGCACATAGGTAGGTGTCCTCTCTTGGACTCTTCCATATAGAACCTCTTAAGTATGGTATCGATGTAGGTAGCTTGGGTGAGTCCAAGCATCCATTTCGATCTATCCCAATAGATCTGTATTCCAAGAATATAGGATGCTTTACCCATGTCCTTCATCGAGAATCTACTAGACAACCAGACTTTAGTTGACTGCATCATTCCTACATCATTCCCAATTAGTAGAATGTCATCAACATAAAGTACGAGGAATGTCACAGCTCTTTTAACTACCTTCTTATATACACATGGCTCCTCGGGATTCTTGATGAAACCGAATTCCTTAATTGTTTCATAGAATCTCAGGTTCCAACTTCGTGATGCTTGTTTGAAACCGTAGATCGATCTCTGAAGCTTGCATACCTTATGCTCGCTTCCAACAGATGTGAAACCCTCAGGCTGCGTCATATAGATCTCTTCCTTAATGTGTCCATTAAGGAACGCATTTTTCACATCCATTTGCTATATCTCATAGTCGTACCATGCGGCTATGGCTAACAAGATTCTAATTGACTTGAACATTGCAACTGGCGAGAAGGTTTCATCATAGTCAACACCTTGCCTTTTAGTGTAACCTTTCGCGACCAGTCGTGCCTTGTAGGTCATTACCTTACCATCAGGCCCAAGTTTCCTCTTGTTTACCCATTTACACCCAATAGGAATAATTCCTTCGTTGAGGATTAACAAGAGTCCAAACTTGGTTAGCATGCATCGAGTCTAACTCAGATTGCATTGCTTCAAGCCACAAATTAGAATCTGAATCGGAAATTGCCTCCTTGAAGGCTCTTGGATCAGATCCAACAACTTGATCACTTTGATCATCTTCAAGGAGAAAACCATATCTTTCAGGAGCCCTAGGAACCCTTTCGGATCTCCTAGGTGCGACCATTTCTGGTACTGGCTCTGTAGGTGCAGGAGATTCACTTGGTACTTCACTTGGTTCTCGAACCTCTTCGAGTTCTACTATTTTGCCCCATCTATCAAGTAGAAATTTCCTTTCCATAAAGGTGGCATTCCTTGAAACAAACACTTTTGTTTCGCTGGGATAGTAGAAGTAGTATCCAATAGAATTCTTTGGATACCCAATGAAGTATCATAAGATGGATCTCGTATCCAGCTTATCTCCCACTGTCTGCTTCACGTAAGTAGGACATCCCCAAATCCTCATGTATGAGTATTTGTGTGGTTTGCCCATCCATATCTCATATGGAGTCTTATCCATTGCCTTGGTGTGGACATTGTTCAAAAACATTACCGCCGTTTCGAGCGCATAGCCCCAAAACGAGGTAGTAAGTTCAGTGAAGCTCATCATAGATCGAAACATGTCCAAAAAGGTCCGATTACGATGCTCCGCTAACCATTGAGCTGTGGTGTGGCCGGAGGGGTCCACTGTGCGAGAATCCCATTCTCTTTCAGATAGTCTTGAAATTCAGCACTTAAGTATTCACAACCTCGATCGGATCGAAGTGCTTTAATACTTTTGCCTAATTGATTTTCTACTTCAGCCTTGAATTCTTTGAACCTTTCAAAGGATTCAGACTTGTGCTTCATCAAGTACATGTACCCATATCTAGAGTAATCGTCGGTAAAGGTGATAAAGTATGTGTGACCGTATTTAGTACCAATACTAAACGGGCCGCACACATCAGTATGGATCAAATCCAATAGGCCTTGACACGCTCACCCTTGCCCTTGAAGGGTTGCTTAGTCATCTTTCCCTTGTGAAAAGACTCACAAGTTGGTAGGGAGTTAATGTCTGACAGATCAAACATGTCACTCCTAACTAACTTGTTCATCCTACTTAGAGAAATATGACCTAGCCTAGAGTGCCAAAGTTGTGCTGGGTTCAAGTTATCGTGTTTCCTTTTAATCGTTGTTGTATGTGCTTCGACATCGCGAGTTGGAACTTCTTTTAATTTTAAGGTGTATAAATCGTTTTCCCGTTCCCCAATTCCAATTAAACATTCATTCTTGTAAATATTGCAAATCGAATTAGCAAACATACAAGAATATCCATCACTATCAAGCATAGAAACAGAAGTAATGTTCTTTAATAATTCGGGAACAAACAAAACGTTTCGTAATAACAACTTAAAATCAGAAGACAGAAATAAATAAACATCTCCTATAGCTACTGCAGCAACTCTTGCTCCATTGCCAAGCCTCAAGTGGGTCTCACCCTCTCTAAGACGTCGGCTTCTTGTCATCACCTGCAAATCATTGCAGATATGAGATCCACATCCGGTATCAAGTACCCAAGAAGTCGAATTAAGAGACATATTTATTTCAATATAGAACTTACCTTTCGTAGTTCGCAACTGCTCGAGGGACTCCTTGCAGTTCCTCCTCCAATGCCCAGGCTTGTGGCAGTGGTGGCAAACATCCTCAGACTTGTTCGGCTTGGAAGCCTTTGCCTTTGGCTTCTTAGTGGGCTTTTCCTCCTTCGCAGGGGCAGAACACTTCTTACCCTTGCGTCTGGGCCCCTTCTCGCAGAGGAAGAAGAGCCCATAAGGAGTACGGGCTTGTCCTTCTTTATGGTTCCTTAGAACATTACAAGCATGTTAACCACCGCAGCATACTTTGTCTTCTCAAAGCGCCGTTGCATTTCATTGGACATCGATGCCATCACATAGCATCGAGCTTTAACCTCGTCGTCCCACCATTGTTTAAGCGTAACCAACTCCTCAGGGCTGATATCGGCAGGGGCTTCCTTCGGAGGGCACTTCTCTATCGTATAAAGAAGTTTTTCTGAAGTCAACACAAGGTTGAGGTTGCGGAGCCAGTCTTGGTAGTTCAGACCGGTGAACTTGTTGCTATCACGGGTTTTTCATCGAAACCATTATATAAGCAGTAATACTGAAAAGAAAACAGACAATCATTACTAACTATATAAAATAATCGCTAAGACATAAAACAAGGTCGTTAAGTTCTATGAATTACCCTCCCACTATTTTAACGATTTCACCACCCTCTAATGAAATCGAGAAAGCAAGTTTCTTTAGTGGGTACACATATCCCAATCAAGCGATCATGGACCCGAATAATATCAGCCATCCATGACCCCCAAAAGGTAGTTTCCGATTGCAACCGGTGCAACCTCCATGTATTCACCTCACGTTCAGTAAGGGCCCAATAATATGACGCCGTTTACTATCACGTGTCAAGATGATCCATCAATGTTGAGTCGTGAAGGACGGTCCCCTTAACGTCCCCAATAATATGAGCCAACGTTAAAGGGAGTTCCATCCGACTCACAACAATTGTCAATGGCGTGGACAGCTTTCCGGCATACATGACCCCCTCAATAATATGAGCCGGGCCATGTATACGGGTAGCATCGGCGTACACCCATTGTTGATGGAAGGTAGGGATAATTTAAAAAAATTTAAATTCCCTTTAGTTTATCGAATAAACATTTATCTTGATATTAATTTTAAATCGTATTTAAAACGAGGGATTTTATTTTTGAAAATTTGGTCTCATGCAAATATTCTAAATCAAAGTTAAAACTTGCGGATTAACTAATTATATATCACATATGTAAACATTGGGGATGATCGATCGCGAGAGCTATGCGGTCCGTGGTTGCCAATCACGGACCTGGGTCCAATCCTAGGGGTAATGCAACATGCAATGCAATCCTATTACAATGCTTCCGGTTTTACAGATCTTCGGTCTTCAATATCTTGATCGTCATTGTCCACCGTCTTCGGATGTCCTC
>KV019194.1:214383-249300 GCA_001598015.1 Dorcoceras hygrometricum | reverse complement strand
CGATCGCCGATCAGATCGGACCGATCGACTCAGTTTTTCAAAACTGAATGTTCTGATGTGAAAAAAGATTTTTCAGATCATCTAACCCTAAATTGTAAAATGACCGTTTTGCCCCTCAACAGCGTCAAATCCCGGTTTGACCCCTGTTGACTTTTAGGAAGTCGCACTCCCCAAAATCCTCTTCTCGTGCTCAACACATTGAGCTGAGTATCCGTGCGGGAATCTCGAATCTAGTACTTGTGTGACCCTCAATGGTTCAGGGATACAGCTAGCCGTGGGCCTACAACCAATGTGGCTCCGGAATCACAATTCCGGACCCGCCCAACGGATCATGGTAAAGCGTCTAGCAACATCGCCTCATGATCCCCTATGTATCACTGATAGTGTCTGCAAGAACCAGTCGGTCGTGGTTAGCGTACAGTACGGTCCTTTCAATCCATATATCCCGATCAGATCAACGACAATTGGTAAATCGAGAGTCGCTATAGATCCTATAGCTATGCGTACATCTTGGAGATCGAATAGTGACATCGCGAGTGTAACTAGGTAAACACATTTACCTAAAACACTTCTAGTACTCTGGCCAGAGATTTATACACTATTATCCCCTCAGATAGCATAGGATATCCACGCATGTCTGCGAGCGGTGAATCCTCGACAACGATGCATCGACTCCTACATGCATCGGGGTCTCTCCAAATCCCGACGCCTTATGACCCCAAGTGAGTCGGCAAACGGGTCAAAGTGAGACGCCTATCATGTAGAGTCTCAATGACGTTTCGAGTCGTGAGGACTAATCAGTACAACCAAGACCACGGACTTATCCACTCGACAAATGGTAACCACTTGGAAAGTCCGAAGGAGGGTAGTTCGATAGATCACCAGGTCACTATCTATCTGCATGCTCAGAACATCACAATGTTCCCTACCAATGAAACATGGTACTTCGCATCGCAGATACTAGTCTCGAACTCGGGCGGCCTTATCCTCATTTTGACGGCCCAATTGACTAGGAACATGTTCATAATACACAGCGACTATTAGATGCGTTTCATGATAGCCGTCATACCCACTATCACATCTAACATACGCTTTAGTGCATTCTAGGTCTTTACTCAACGCAATTGTAAATCATTACACACATAATGAAAGTAAAGAATGCCATATAAAAGAATGCGAATATCATATATAAAGACTGTTTGTACAAGAGTCTATAAAACCCACACGCCACAAGTTGGCTAGTTGGGCATCTACTCTAACAGGTTCACGCAGCGCTAACAACTAATGCAACTCAAAGCTGATTTCTCCCAAACGACGGCATATTGCTACCCGTGCAGGATATCTAATAGAGAACTCAAAGAACTTAGCGATAATCAAATTTGACCTCTAGCTTCACTTCCAATCGACCAACGCCAAATCCAAAGTTACCAACCAGCACTTCTCAACTCCCCGAATCTGATTACTACCTCGCTGAACTCTACAACTGTCCAGATCTATTTTAAACACACAAAATAGAAACCCGATACGCTCACCAAGTATACCAGCTCAAAGCTGATCCATCCTAGATCTGCTCAAGATAAATCTGGTCTATGCTAAACCCGATTAATTAACTCAATTAATCCAATAATCTTTCGGGTCTCACATCTGTCCCCCACTGAAAATATGATTTCGTCCTCGAAATCAAAGAACAACTCCAGAACTGATCCAAAACTCAATAGAACAACCAGTAACCTCAATCACAAAACAAAAGTCTACTAACCAAGAGTTCAAGATAACTGGAACAAACAACAACAAACACACACTAGCTACTGGAGAACAGATGCAACCTCTACTCAAATAGATGAGGCCATTCACGTTGCATTTTCTCTTCTAAATCCCACTTAGCATCTTCTCTACCATGTTTTCTCCACTGGACCATCACCAAAGGAATGGTCTTGTCCAGAGTTGTTTCTCTTTTCTGTCCAAGATCTTCAAGGGATATTCAACATAACTCAAAGTCTGATCCAGTTCCACCTCGTCAGTTCCCAACACATGCAAAGGATCTGGCTCATACTTCCGCAACATAGACAAATTTTAACGACCGGACTTTTCTCAAAAGAAATTTATAAATTTGGGGTTCGAATTGAAAGATCCAAAAATTTCAATCTTAATAAACATAAAAGTCGTTACTAAATTCTGGACTAAATTGCAAATAAACACAATTCATTACTGCTGAATGCGGAACAATTGAAACAATGAAGAAAATCAGCTGGAATGGTAAACCAAACGCTGAACTAACTCCTCTGCTGAACAAATGACACATACGGAACTGAAATACCAGCTGAAAATATACGAGTGAAGAACTAACATACCAGCTGATAAAAATAAAAGTGAACTTGCATATATCTTTACACCAAATGTTCGTACAGATTTCTACAAAATGAGAAACTAGAAACCTGCTAACATACAAAACCATAACTAAAGTTCTGTACATCAAAATCTGAAAAGAAACAACGAAAGATGTCCATGATAAACACATCCTCCCTTTCTGATCATCTCCCTCCAGCTCTTATTGCTGATCACCTGCACTCAATGAAAACTAGTGAGCCGAAGGCTCAGCAGGTAAATCTGGAATAGCAAAATCATGCAATAGAACTGATACTGAAACTGAAACTGGAAGCTGAATACATAACTGAAATCTGCGTACGATTTTAAATGAACAAGCGCAATAATATATATAACTGGGAATTCTGATAGAAACTGAAAACATAAAACATAATCAAATTCTGAAAACATTTTCTTTAAACATTATCTGGAGCTGTGATTAAAATCACAATTGCGCTCTTCTGAAATTATGACAACACTTTAAACATTTTGGTCCAATTCGCTTGATCAAACTCCTGATATCAGTTTCTAGCACTATGGCTCATGGTGAAGGGATATACAGATTCGTCGACCTATACACCTGATCCTTCCTCTGTTGAAAGGGCACACGGTTCGTCAGCCGCGCACTCACCCTTCTTCTGGGGACCCTCTTTGCTGTCATAACTTACAATATTTTCTAAAACATCGTTCTGCTCTTTCTTTTCTTTCTAAAATCTGTTTTCTTTCTCTCTTGCACGAATTACTGGTTTTCTCTCGTCTAATGATGTTCTGGAACTGTAAAGGATTTCTCTGTAAGCTTGCGAAGATGAAAACTGAATAAATTAGCTAGTTGAATCTGTCAGATAAGTCGAAATATTCATCTGAATTGAAGTGTCAATGAGTAAGGAATCAAACTCTAAAATTTCGTTATCTGCTGAAGAAAATGAACAGTACCAGTCGCAAGACTAATACCAACTAAATGAACAATACCAGTCGCAACGAATAGGAAACCAGTCGCAAGACAAGAATCCAGTCGCAAGGTCTTTTAAACAAATGTAAGTGAAACGATGTCGTTAGCACTTAAACCAATCGCTACAACCAGTCGCTACAACAAGTCGCTACAACCAGTCGCTATGAAGTATATTTA
Source organism: Dorcoceras hygrometricum (assembly GCA_001598015.1). NCBI lineage: Eukaryota > Viridiplantae > Streptophyta > Magnoliopsida > Lamiales > Gesneriaceae > Dorcoceras > Dorcoceras hygrometricum. The sequence continues at coordinate 245,810 of KV019194.1, read as the reverse complement.
AAACAATAAAGCAACTGCTGAAATATCAAAATGGAATGCATCTACAGGTAAACAGTGTATCTGCTGAATGTCACGAAGACAACGCAACTGCTGAATTCTAACAAAGGAATGCAGCTACTGATTTCTAATAAAGGAATGCACCTGCTGGTGTTAACAAAGAAATACACCTGCTGGTTTTTGCAAAAGAGATGCACCTGCTGGTTTTACGATAACCATGCAGCTGCTGATTTTATAAAAACAAAGCATCTGCTGAATATCAATAGCTGATTAACAAATTACCAGCTAATGAACAAATTATCAACTGATAAACAACTATCAACTGATGAATAAACTGTCAGCTGATGAACAATAAAATATGCAACAACTGAACATGAAATAGTGCGACTGCTGATCGCAACTACTGAACTCAAACAATACAGTAGCTGAAATCTATACTTAGAATATTTTCGACAAAGCAATATCAGCAATGGTATAAGAACCAGCTCTCATACTTAACATGTAGATAACCATGAACTACGAAGGTTACCTTTGTCTGAAGAATTCAAAATATCTGAAGAAATTTCTGGAAATGATCGAATAAGCTACTTGTAAGCTACTTCGATGGAATTTCTGAAGAAAACTTAAGAACTAACTAGAAGAACATCATCAAACCATTTTTTGAAACATCTCTTTGGATCAAAATACAGTAAAACGAAATCTTCATAAAACAGAGCATAAACTTTTCTGGTTTTGAAGAACAGTCGAAGCCATCTTCCTTTCTTTAAAATCTCATATAATCATGCAAACAGAATCGAATATATGCTTTCACTGAGTGAGCAAGAAACAGAGTTTACTTGCCTGAATTCTTGACACAAATCACGGTAGAAATCCAGCAACTCCTAACGCACCGCCTGTTTCCTTTAAAATACTTTGAAAGTATTTTGTTCGGCTTCTTGAGAGAGAGAGCACCTCTTTATATGATTTGATTTTGAAAGTAATGATGCATGAAGCAGCTTAAGATCCTATTTATATGATTTGTAAATGCCTAAGGAAGAAACACATTCAATTCAATATGCCAAATTCTGAAAGAATCGTGCTCTGTTTTAAACCAAATAATGCATATGAAAACCGAACAGTTTTAGTAAAACAAAAGGATTCAATCGGCTTGTAGGAATTGTTTAGACATCTACTGTAATTGCATTTCTGATATCTGGAATTTAGCTCTTAAATGGTAAAAGCTAAACAATACATAGAAAAATCTGAAACTCGATTGATCAAGAGTTGAATATAATAGCATTGTAATCCCTCAATCTCATATCTTTCTAGTTTGTGGCCTCTAAAATATCTGGGCATTACAACCTACCCCCCTTAAAAAAATTTCGTCCTCGAAATTTCTTACATAGAAGATCTGGGTAGCTTTTCTACAAATCATAATCACTTTCCCACATAACTTCTCTTTCAGTGTGATTTCCCCACTGCATCTTAATCAAGGGATAGTTCTATTCTTTAACTTACGGTTTTTCTCCTGAAAGAATCTTTACTAGAACTTCTTCATAATTGAAATCTAACACTACTTAAATAGGTTCTTTATCTGAGCATCTAATTCTACTATAAGAGACGCATCGATGAAATGAAATCAGACGCAACATATTGGAACAGTATTTGGAAACGAAACAAATTTCTACTGTTCATGAGTATTGCTGAAAGAAACCAGCTGGGATAAATAGGAACCAGCTGCAAGGTTGAAAGAATCTTTACTAGAACTTCTTCATAATTGAAATCTAACACTACTTAAATAGGTTCTTTATCTGAGCATCTAATTCTACTATAAGAGACGCATCGATGAAATGAAATCAGACGCAACATATTGGAACAGTATTTGGAAACGAAACAAATTTCTACTGTTCATGAGTATTGCTGAAAGAAACCAGCTGGGATAAATAGGAACCAGCTGCAAGGTCTTTTACTAACAACAAACGTATTAATTAAAACGATGCCGTTGCGAAACAACATGAATACAACTGCTGGATATAACGATATAATGCAACTGCTGGAAATGAACTGTGCAGCTGCTGGTCATAAGAATGGAATGCAATTGTTGAAAAAAAAAATGAACTTTGGTGCTGCAACATCAAACAACAGCTACGCTATCAACTGTTGTCTATCGAACCAGACTTTATAACGATTCGACTAACAACTACCGATTACATAGCGTCAAGTTCCGATATTACCATTCACCGGAAGATGAACAATTCTAAACATACGGAAAATAAAACTCGAACTCAAAGGGACCTAAACACAGTACTATACTTCTATTTCTTCTAAGATAGCTATCATTTTCTTAACAAACCTATCTGATACAAAATACAAGTTGACCAGAATCTAACAATGCTAATGTAAACATATTGGCAACAAAATCTTACCCGTCGCCGCTGAGGTATCTGCTGGGGTTTCTGCAGCTGTCATTATGTAAGCTCTACCGGTGATGAGTGGTCGCTTCTGGGAACACTCTTTAGACATATGGCCTGGCTTACCACAAGTATAACACACTCTCTGGCCAAAAAGACACTGGCCTGAATGGTTTTTCTTACAGGTTGGACATGGAGGCCTAGTTCCTGAATTAGGAACAGCAGAGATAGGCTGAACAACTAAGGGTCCTTTTTCTTGCTCCTGCTGGTTATTATTTGGTTTCTTATTTTCCCTACGGTCCTTTTGTTGAAAATCTTGTCTTTTCAATTGTCTCTCTTCTTCAATTACTTCCCAATCTTGTTCTGCCCGTAGGGCCTTATTCACAGCTGATCTATAATCTACGGGTTCTGCCAATCTAACATCATGCCTAATCATCGGCTTCAACCCATCAACAAAATGTTCTAACTTCATATCTGCATTTGTCCCAATTAAAGGAACAAAATAACAACCTCTCTCAAACTTACGGATATAATCCCGCATAGACATCTCTCCCTGATTAAGAGTTAAAAACTCACTACGCAACTGCTGTCTTACATCTGCCGTAAATTATTGTTCATAGAACACTCTCTTAAACTCTTCCCAAGTAAGAATTTCCAAGTCTACTGTTAACTTGGCTCCTTCCCACCATATCATAGCATCTCCTCTCAGCATGTAAATCGCACACCGAGGTCTTTCTTGTTCCGTCAGTTGCAAATAGTCAAAAATCACCTCTATGGATTTAATCCAGCTTTCTGCTATAAGAGGATCAGTAGTGCCAGAAAATTCCTGAGGTCTCTGTCTTCTAAACCTCTCCTGTGGATCTTCACGACTAACTATTCTTCCTGCGGTTTGACCATTCCCATTATTGTTTTGGTTAACTAAGCGCTCTAACAGTTGAACCATGGTATTGAGGACGGGGTTCATTCCATCAGACTCACTATCTGCTTCTGTAAAACTTCCTCTTCCTCTACCTCTTCTTGACATATCTGTAAGGGTAACCCAATTCCACCACAATTCTATATGAGAGATTACTTTATGCTAAAACATGTATTAAAACTCACAAATTTTAGAAGCGGCTGGAGAGATCTGCTCAGACTGGAAGTGTGTTTATCTCAAGGACCATGCTCTGATACCAACTGTAACGACCGGACTTTTCTCAAAAGAAATTTAGAAATTTGGGATTCGAATTGAAAGACCCAAAAATTTCAATCTTAATAAACATAAAAGTCGTTACTAAATTCTGGACTAAATTGCGAATAAACACAATTCATTACTGCTGAATGCGGAACAATTGAAACAATGAAGAAAATCAGCTGGAAGGGTAAACCAAACGCTGAACTAACTCCTCTGCTGAACAAATAACACATACGGAACTGAAATACCAGCTGACAATATACGAGTGAAGAACTAACATACCAGCTGATAAAAATACAAGTGAACTTGCATATATCTTTATACCAAATGTTCATACAGATTTCTACAAAATGAGAAACTAGAAACCTGCTAACATACAAAACCATAACTAAAGTTCTGTACATCAAAATCTGAAAAGAAACAACGGAAGATGTCCACGATAAACACATCCTCCCTTTCTGATCATCTCCCTCCAGCTCTTACTGCTGATCACCTGCACTCAATGAAAACTAGTGAGCCGAAGGCTCAGCAGGTAAATCTGGAATAGCAAAATCATGCAATAGAACTGATACTGAAACTGAAACTGGAAGCTGAATACATAACTGAAATCTGCGTACGCTTTGAAATGAACAAGCGCAATAATATATATAACTGGGAATTCTGATAGAAACTGAAAGCATAAAACATAATCAAATTCTGAAAACATTTTCTTTAAACATTCTCTGGAGCTGGGATTAAAATCACAATTGCGCTCTTCTGAAATTATGACAACACTTTAAACATTTTGGTCCAATTCGCTTGATCAAACTCCTGATATCAGTTTCTAGCACTAGGGCTCATGGTGAAGGGATATACAGATCCGTCGACCTATACACCTGATCCTTCCTCTGTTGAAAGGGCACACGGTTTGTCAGCCGCGCACTCACCCTTCTTCTGGGGACCCTCTTTGCTGTCATAACTTAAAATATTTTCTAAAACATCGTCTGCTCTTTCTTTTCTTTCTAAAATCTGTTTTCTTTCTCTCTTGCACGAATTACTGGTTTTCTCTCGTCTAATGATGTTCTGGAACTGTAAAGGATTTCTCTGTAAGCTTGCGAAGATGAAAACTGAATAAATTAGCTAGTTGAATCTGTCAGATAAGTCGAAAGATTCATCTGAATTGAAGTGTCAATGAGTAAGGAATCAAACTCTAAAATTTCGTTATCTGCTGAAGAAAATGAACAGTATCAGTCGCAAGACTAATACCAACTAAATGAACAATACCAGTCGCAACGAATAGGAAACCAGTCGCAAGACAAGAATCCAGTCGCAAGGTCTTTTAAACAAATGTAAGTGAAACGATTTCGTTAGCACTTAAACCAATCGCTACAACCAGTCGCTACAACCAGTCGCTATGACTATACTTAAAACAATAAAGCAACTGCTGAAATATCAAAATGGAATGCATCTGCTGGTAAACAGTGCATCTGCTGAATGTCACGAAGACAACGCAACTGCTGAATTCTAACAAAGGAATGCAGCTACTGATTTCTAATAAAGGAATGCACCTGCTGGTGTTAACAAAGAAATACACCTGCTGGTTTTTGCAAAAGAGATGCACCTGATGGTTTTACGATAACCATGCAGCTGTTGATTTTATAAAAACAAAGCATCTGCTGAATATCAATAGCTGATGAACAAATTACCAGCTGATGAACAAATTATCAACTGATAAACAACTATTAACTGATGAATAAACTGTCAGCTGATGAACAATAAAATATGCAACAGCTGAACATGAAATAGTGCGACTGCTGATCGCAACTACTGAACTCAAACAATACAGTAGCTGAAATCTATACTTAGAATATTTTCGACAAAGCAATATCAGCAATGGTATAAGAACCAGCTCTCATACTTAACATGTAGATAACCATGAACTACGAAGGTTACCTTTGTCTGAAGAATTCAAAATATCTGAAGAAATTTCTGGAAATGATCGAATAAGCTACTTGTAAGCTACTTCGATGGAATTTCTGAAGGAAACTTAAGAACTAACTAGAAGAACATTATCAAACCATTTTCTGAAACATCTCTTTGAATCAAAATACAGTAAAACGAAATCTTCATAAAACAGAGCATAAACTTTTCTTGTTTTGAAGAACAGCCGAAGCCATCTTCCTTTCTTTAAAATCTCATATAATCATGCAAACAGAATCGAATATATGCTTTCACTGAGTGAGCAAGAAACAGAGTTTATTTGCCTGAATTCTTGAACAAAAATCACGGTAGAAATCCAGCAACTCCTAACGCACCGCCTGTTTCCTTTAAAACACTTTAAAAGTATTTTGTTCGGCTTCTTGAGAGAGAGAGCACCGCTTTATATGATTTGATTTTGAAAGTAATGATGCATGAAGCAGCTTAAGATCCTCTTTATATGATTTGTAAATGCCTAAGGAAGAAACGCATTAAATGCAATATGCCAAATTCTGAAAGAAGCGTGCTCTGTTTTAAACCAAATAATGCATATGAAAACCGAACAGTTTTAGTTAAAAAAAAGGATTCAATCGGCTTGTAGGAATTGTTTAGACATCTACTGTAATTGCATTTCTGATATCTGGAATTTAGCTCTTAAATGGTAAAAGCTAAACAATACATCGATAAAATCTGAAACTCGATTGATCAAGAGTTGAATATAATAGCATTGTAATCCCTCAATCTCATATCTTTCTAGTTTGTGGCCTCTAAAATATCTGGGTATTACACAAATGAAACACATCATGAAATGAGGACAGATCTGGCGGCCGTAACAAGCGATAAGCCAAAGGACCGATCCTCTCTACAATCTCGTTAGGTCCAACATAACGAGGTGCTAACTTTCCTTGAGACCAAATCTCATAACACTTATAAAAGGAGAAACTTTCAGGAAAACTAGATCTCCAACTTAAAATTCTAAAGGCCTACGCCTTATGTTCGCATAGCTATCTTGGCGATTTTGTGAGGCTTTCATATGCTGGCAAATCAGATCTATATGATCTCTCATCGGCTACACAAATTCTGGAGAGGATGGCTGCTTCTCCCCCACTTATTCCCAACATATAGACGACCTGCACTTACTACTATACAATGCCTCAAATGGAGTCATTCCAATTGTCACCTGGTAGCTGTTATTATAAGAGAATTCAACCAAAGACAATGAATCTTGCCAGCTACCATTGAAATCCATCACCAGAGCTCTCAACATATCCTCCAAAGTCTGGATAGTCCTCTCAGATTGGCCATCGATTTGGGGATGATAAGCAGTACTCATAGCCAATATCGTGCCCAAAGCTGTTTGTAAACTCTTCCAAAACCTGGAAGTAAACCTTCGATCTCGATCTGAAACAATGGACACAGGCACACCATGCAATCGCACCACGAAATCTATGTACAGTTTCACCATCTTCTTCGAAGAATACGTCATATTGTAGGGACTGAATTGAGCAGACTTCGAAAGTCTATCTACAACCACCCAAACGGCATCACAACCTCTGCTGGAACGTGGAAAATGCTTTACAAAATCCATACCTATGTGCTCCCAATTCTATTGAGGCACTTCTAAGCTCTGAAATAGACCACCAGGTCTCATCCTTTCTGCTTTTACTTGCTGAAAATTCAAACAACGTGCAACAAAATTAGCAAAATCACTCTTTAAACCTGCCCACCAGAAGTGCGGCTTCAAGGCATGGTACATTTTCCTTGCACCAGGATGGATACTATGTCTACTACAGTGTGCTTCTCTCAATATCTCCTCCTTCAAATCTATCAGATTTGGCACTACCAACATTCCACGAAATCTCAAACCACCATCAGATGAGACAGAATATTCTTCCAACTGTCCAACCCTAACCTTCAACTTCAACTCATGGATAGATGGATCTGTTCTTTGAGTTGCTCTAATACTCGAAACAATCTGTGGCTCAACTTGAAAAGAAGAAACCACCACATAATCCTCACCTGGGTAGAACCGCCAACCAGTAGTGCTTAAATGCTCATGGACCTTCGAAATCTGCAACGAAGCTAGCATCACCACTTGAGCCTTCCTGTTGAATGCATCAGCAACTACACTCACTTTCCCAGGCTTATATTGGATCTCACGATCAAAATCCTTCAGAAACTCCATCCATCTTCCCTGTCTCATATTCAAATCTGGCTGAGAAAACAGATACTGAAGGCTTTTGTGGTCGGTATACACCACAAACTGTTCGTCATACAGGTAGTGGAGCCAAATCTTCAAGGCAAAGACCACTGCTGCCAACTCCAAATCATGAACTGGGTATCGAGAAAATTCTCTACAATTCAGTAGACATTCCTCCCCCTATCAATTTAAAATGAGTTTTGAAAACCATAAAAGTTTTATTGAATAGACAGGCTTTCGAAATAATATCAGAGCAGACATAATTTTAAAATCGTTCAAAACAATTTTCGAATTAAAATGCACTATTCAAGAACAACCTGCTCTGATACCAATGGTTGGTCCCATATTACGGGGTACCATATCGCAAAAGCGCTCTGACACCAATTGTTGGGATCGAAAATCTGGGGTTATTCATGAGTCCTGCCACAACTCACGTAGGCTGTCACACAACCGAAACACCAACCCCGTAAGTTACGTGCATTTAAATTTAGGAGTTCAAAAACCAGCACGCAACTTGTGAAACCAGATCTCCGTGAATCTGGACCAACAGCTCCGTGAGCTAGTTCAGATTACCAGCTCCTCTGCAAGCTGGTTTAACACGAGCAGTCTGGTTTCTTTAACTTGAGCTGTAATAGCTCAGTGTTCTTGAATGTTAGTGCACCGAGATACAGATTGAGTTATGAATTAAAATAATGCGGAAACAACTCAAGCTGAACTCTTATAATCGAAAGATCTTTAAACAGTTTTAAGCGTATTAAACAATCATGCTATGCGTAGGAATGTAAGTGCGGAAAACAGTAAAGAAAATACGCTAAATTTTTTTATGGAAGTCCGGAGCTGAATCTCCTACGTCTCCCCTTCTTCCTCAACGAGATGGTTTCCACTAGAAGACTTTGATTATAAAAACCCTCGCTGCAACCCACTCCTACGACCAGCAGTCACAAGAACTCCTAGCCACACACTGCACACCAGCCCGCAAGCTGAGTGTGTCTAACTCACTTCTTTTACTCCTCTTTGAGAAAGGCTACACACACTTCTTTAACGTCTTAGTACGAAAAACTAGACTTGTTTAACGTCTCTGTCCAAAGACTACAAGGGAGAGTTTTAGTTTTACATTCACTCTGATCTGTTTCGCTCAACTCTCAAATGTGAGTGAATGTGTATGTGTGTGAGATTACAGTGTAAGAACTATCTCTCAAATATGAGATCTCACACACTGGGAAGTGCTCCAATCCGAGCTGGTTATCTGTTATCTGTTATCTTCCCATGGTTGTTCTTTCTTCTGTGTTTTTGTTTTGTATTTGTACAACACTCTCTTAGTTATTTTTTGCGCACTCATCTTCTGTTTCATTGCGCGTGACATATAAAGCCTCATGTTTGGTTTTGTCCGTTGGACACAAAGTTGTAGCCTTTCTGACTGCTTCTGATAGATTTTTACTTTGTGTTTGGATTTTAATGCGTTGCAGGTTTATTTGACTTGAGCTCTTTTCATCGGCGATTCTGCAGCCTTTGCTAACTTCGAGCTCTGTTTTCTTGTACCTGATGTGGACAAAACAAATTTCTGACTGCTTCTGATAGATTTTTACTTTGTGTTTGGATTTTAATGCGTTGCAGGTTTATTTGACTTGAGCTCTTTTCATCGGCGATTCTGCAGCCTTTGCTAACTTCGAGCTCTGTTTTCTTGTACCTGATGTGGACAAAACAAAACAAATCAGTTTGAACCAATTAATTTGGTCTTCGTATATTTATGTTCAAACTAGTTTTTTTAAGCTGGTCTTGTCCAGATCTGGTTCCTCAGCTGATATCTTTTTCAAGCTGGTTTATTTCCTGAGCCGTTCAATGCTCTCTTCTTCTCCTCTCGTTTTCAACCGCTCTTGAGCTGATCTGCTCTGCCCTTGTTATGTTCTTTCCTGCTTTTGTTTGTAGTTGAGCTGGCTTGTACATTTCCCTAAGCTTGTTCCCCAGCTTTGCTCCATTCCCAGCTGGTTTTCTTTCACCTGGTTGCTGCTTCTATAAAAAATTCTCACAGATATCATACGGCCGGCTGGTTTCTATGCTTCGAGCAAGATGCTTTTGCTGATTGTAATTTGCTCTTGTCATCTTCCCTTGACCTGTTCTAAGCCAGCTTGTTCATCCTACTCAGCAGGTCATTTCTCTGAGCTGGTTTATCAACTGGTTTCCTTCCCAGCAGGTTGCTTCTTACTTTATAGCCGCCTTCAGCTTCCTCATCTAAGCATCAAGCTGCTGGGATCCTTGATCAGTTTTCTCTTCCCTGATATGGTTTACCAGCTCGGCTCTATTCTTCTCGTCAAGGGCCATTGTGTGTTTGCTTGTTTACTTGGTCCACTCAGAGACCAATTCTTATCATTATCAAGCACACATATTATCAGTTCTGATTCAGTCTACCCAAGGACTGAGATCCCAATGATGAACTGATTATAGCCGTGCTCAGTGATCAGACGTGCACTTGATCACTGCTCTTGTATACGGCTCTGCACTTGAACACTTCTCTTGTACTCTGCACTTGATCTGCGCTTGAGCCGTTCTGCACTTAATCTCTCTGCACTTGAACTATGCTCTTCTTATTATTCTGCGCTTGATTTTCGTGCTGCTCTTGCTCCAAGCTGGTGAACCAGCTTGTTGTTCCCTGCACTCTGGAAGTAAACTACTGAACCATCTTGGGCGTCCCCTTACTGTTCAGCTAGATATCTTCGACCAATGCAGCTCAGGCGTCCCCTCACTGTTCCAGTTTGGATATCTTCATGTCTACTCCAATCTAAGCAAGCTGCGTATGTCATGTAGAGCGTTAATACAATAATAACAGATTTTGTGTGAATCAAAACTTAGACTATGATCTATAGAAACAGATCCAACACATCTCCTCCCCGATGGGACTGTCACATTGAATCCACAACTCAACCTCTCCAGTGTGATATCCATGCGAACTACGAATGACTCTGCTATGAGGAATGCCTAGCTCCCAAATCCAGTAGAAGCGTTTGTGGCGAATCTCGACAAGAAAGTCCTACATGGGATCAAAGTAGTATCTGGGTTTTCTTGCTTCGCTTCGTATGACAAAGACTCTGCCTGGGATGGTCTGACTCAGCTGTGGACATGCAGTGGATATGTGACCCAAAGCCTTGTACTTGAAACACATATTCTCCTTTTCCAAGAACTTTCCGTAGTGCCTGCATTGGCACTCTGTGCAAAGCGGCCTATCATCGGTCATGGGGCAGCAGACCTCTATAAGTTGCTTCCCATGCTGCTTTGACTGACTGGATGGACCTGAGTATGGATTCTTCCCCTATTACTGCATTGGCCAGTGTAGTTCTCTTTTCCTCTCAACCTCCTGCTCCACTTCTGGAGCACCTTCTCAGCACGGAGAGCTCTTGCGATGGCGGGGATAATTATTCAGTCTCGCTAATAGCACATCCCTCTTAATGCACGGCCTCAGTCCTCCACAAAAATTTTCAGCTTCTCCATGGCGTTGTTGGTGATCTGGGGCATGAAGTGGCATCCCCTATTAGACTTTCGTACAAACTCTTGTGAGGCCCGGTATTCTTAATCATAGAATAATCATGCAATTAACAATAAAATACGGCAACCTAAAAGCGGTTAAAATTTTTCTTTTTTTTGTCCTGAACAAAATCGTACATGAAAATACACCAATACTCAAAATACAGGTTTATTACCGAAAACCAATATATAATAAGTCGCAAAATCAACCAACAAATACAAGTATCCCAACAACTACAACATCAAATCTAAACAACAACAGCACAGGGCATCCCCCTGTAGCCGACTCGAAGAACATGTATATAGCTGGGACACTCGATCAACCCCTCGGGGCTCCACTAGATGACACACCACCACGTCAATCGCCAGCAATCGGAGAGATAGGGTTCGATGAACGGTAACAAGGGTTTTGTGATAGGATAAGGTATCGAGCTCTCTAGAGAAGTAAAATATTCTAAGTGTTGGAAACTAGTGGCTAATACTTGGTCAAAGGCTATATTTATATAACTGAAGTACCCGTGAACTGATCTACAGTGGCCATCGACCAGCTTAGGACTCAAAGCTGATACCAACTTAGACACGCAACATAGCACGCTCACTCAAATAGCTGGTGTACACAACAGATCGCGGTCACAATCAGATCGTGCTCGCACGATAGATCACGCTCCATACTCAGATCACGCTCACTGCTCAGCTCGCGCTCGCCAAATGATTAAACTCATAGGTCAGCTCACGCAAGCTATTCAGCTCTCGCACACTAAACATATTTCGCGCATGCAGATCTTGCTGCATGTACTTAGACCAGCTCGTGATGGTCAACTTAGCTTGCAAAAGTCAACTCCTCGCGACGATCAATGCAGCTCGCGACGGTCAACTCAGCTCACAACGGTCAACTCACCTTGCGACGCACGCCCTCTGTAACAGATCGCACCAACAGACCAGTGCATTCCAACCAGTTCTCACCAAACCTAACAACCACGATCAGTTCTTTCCCAAAGCAGGAACCACAAGCAGCCCTCGTCCGGTCTGATAACCACGAACAACTCTTGCAAAAGCTGGAAAACACAACTAGCTCTCTTCTAATCAGAACGCATCTACCAGCATACGCTTAAGCTGATTTCCACTAACTAGCACAGAACAACACGAGTGATTTGAAAGCTCAGCTCAAGGCACCCAGAACCTCCCCAAGATGAATCCATCTTACGATCCAGCTCCTAACAGCTTATACTAATATAGAAAAGTCCAGAGCCGATTGCTTCTATGCTATTTCCCCGAAACAACGCACAACAGAAAACCCGTTCAACACCCAATGAGGCAACTCAACTCAAATCTGATCCTACCATATCAGCTCGCGCCTGATATGATCCAAGCTAAAACCCGATTAATCTCCTTAGTTAATCCTCTAATATTCCAGACCTCACATTTCTCCCCCACTAAAAATGAATTTCGTCCTCGAAATAAAGCAAATAAACTCCATAACTCCAACTAAAAACCAGAACTGAACGAAACACCAGCACAACAATAGAAGCTAAAATTGATGCACCTACAAACTCATAAACAGCTACTAACCAAGATTTCAGGACAATATAGCTGACAACAACAAGCAAATAGCTTACATGAGTTAATATGATGTATACTCAAACAGATGAGGCCACTCTTGCCGCATCTTTGCTTCTACTTCTCGTGTGGTTTCTTCTCTCCCATGCTTGGTCCATTGGATCATCACCAAAAGAATGGTTTTGTTCCTGAGCTGATTCTCCTTTCTGTCAAGAATCTGCAATGGATACTCAGCAACTCAAGGTTGTATCTAGTTACACCTTGTCAGCTCGCAGCACATGAGAAGGATCCGGCTCATACTTTCTCAGCATAGATACATGAAACACGTCATGCGGTGAGGACAGCTCGAGCGGCAGCAGCAAACGATAAGCTAAAGATCTGATGCTCTCTACAACTTCATATGGTCCAACATAACGAGGTGCTAGCTTTCCCTTGAGTCCAAACCTCATAACACTTCTGAAAGAGAAACCTTCAATAAAATTTGATCACCAACCTAAAATTCTAGAGGCATACGCCTTCTGTTCACATAGCTATCTTTGCGATCCTGAGCTGCCTTCATTCTCTTGCGGATCAGATCGACTTTATCTCTCATCTGCTGAACAAACTCTGGAGAGGATAACTGCTTCTCCCCCACTTCTTCCCAACAGATCAGCAATCTGCACTTTCTACCATACAATGCTTTACGGAAACTCCACCAAAGACAAGAAATCCTGCCAGCTTCCACTGAAGTCCATTACTATAGCTCGCAACATATCTTCCAAAGTCTGAATAGTTCTCTCGGATTGGCCATCTGTTTGAGGGTGATAAGCTATACTCATTGTCAGGCCTCGTGCTCACATCAGAGATAAAACATACAAACACACGCGGAAGCTATCAAAAAGCGGGTAAAATTTTCGCTTTTGGCCTGACGGTTTAAAACAATATAATTTAAAATAGTGCGATACTCAAAATATATCCCAGTTTATAAAAACCACCAAACGCGGCTACCAGCCAACCATACACATTATAGCATAACAACAACCAACAACATGTATCAGAATCCAACAATAAAATACAACGACAAAGCACAAGGCATCCCCTGGCTAATAATACTGATACATATAAATATGCTATACGCTACTGGGATACTCTAACCACCTTCTGGGGTACCTCCAGCTGGGTTAAAACCACGACCAGCTGTAAAACCTGGGTTTACTGATGTTCAAAGTTTGGTAATGAGCCACTCGCCTTGACACTACACCCAAATACCAGATGCATCAAACAACTCAACCTACCGTTGCCTCGCCCATGAACTGTGGTAGTTAACCACTCGGCGTATGGTGGCTAACAAATCCCAGCAGGGAGATGAGAGTGCGGTATCGCCGCTCACCCTCGCATCCTGGTAAGAAAACAACAGCACAATACACAAGGCACAAACGGCCGAGATACAATACAAGGGATGTGAAATGAAAGTGAATAAATGCGTGTATGCAACCAATCGAGAGCAGCTAGCAGAACACAATGCAACAGCTACCACACAACATTCATATCCACCGAAACAATCCCAGCAATCTCACATTAAATCTCATGCCAAATCCAAACTACATCAAGCTCAAATCCGTACCTCAATACTGCGCAACAATTACCACAAAGGGATCCCGATAATTCTGGTTAAAAACCTGCTAAACAACGAAGCATAATTCTCAGGGATACTAACAGAAGCTCACGGCTGGGAGCTACGCTCAACCAACGCAATTACTAACAAAACAACTAACAGGAAGCTTAATTCTAGGCTAGGAACAAGATCTCATCACCAAGGAACGATGTTCTACCTGCACTACAAAACACACGATCGGAAGAAACTTCGCGTTCCTCAACTAGCCAACCACAGCCTCCAAAAGTGGTATGGAATGGAAGAGCTTCTCGAGAGGAGTCCAACGCAACCTCAAACGTATAAAACAATGGCCGGAAACAATGGGAATTTGTCGGAGAAACTCACGATGAACAGTACTAGTGTTCGAAGTACAGAGGTCGACAATCGGGAGAAAATTTACTAAGTATGGGAATCCAATAAACCAATCGAAGACCATGTCTTCCTATACCTCAAACGTATAAAACAATGGCCGGAAACAATGGGAATTTGTCGGAGAAACTCACGATGAACAGTACTAGTGTTCGAAGTACAGAGGTCGACAATCGGGAGAAAATTTACTAAGTATGGGAATCCAATAAACCAATCGAAGACCATGTCTTCCTATATATATATACATCTCAACTGCTGATAACAATTCCCACCGACAAAACAGTCGACACTCGCTGAAAATACAACCAGCAGATGCAAAGCAAACCAGCTGCTGAATCTCTTAAACAACGCTAGCATAACAGTGTCGCATCGACTTAACAAAACTACGTCGCACAGCTTACGTCATCGTATCTGCCATCAGCTGGTCACCCAAAACCAGCGACTGGATTCCTCACTCAACGCAACATATCTTTGCAGCTGGTACCAGATGCGACATCAAAACGCAGTGTTTCAACTAATCTAAACGGCATCGCTTAACCACATTAGCAAATCTGTTGAACTACACAAATGCAACGACTGGTCCCCTAGCACTAACCAAAACGACGTCGCCTTCACTAATCCAAATGACGGCGTTTTATTCCCGCTACAGGAAATTGCTGCCAACAGATATCTCCCAGCAGATACCTCACAAAACGTCACCGTTTTGAAATTCCTTAGCGCTCTCTGCTGAAATCCACGTAAGCTTTGCTGCTTGCAGACTTTCCCAACGACTGGTTACTCAATGCAAAACGACGGCGTATTGACTTCCCGCGATACAAATACGCATTGCGACTGGTTTTTCACTACCGACCAGCTTTCACCATAAAACCAGCTTTCACCACAAAATACCAAAAATATGAAAACTTCCAAAAATGCTAAAACCGATTAATCTAACATCAATCTTCCATAAAATCCAGGTCTCACATTTCTCCCCCACTAAAAAGGATTTCTTCCCCGAAATCAAACAACAACAACAATTCTAAAAGCACAACACAGCAACAGAACGCCAAAACAGAACTTCACTTAACACAAGACCAGGAGTTCAAAATAAATGAGCAAACAATTAACAACAACTAGGGAAGAAATACAACCAAAAGCTACAAACTACTGGAATTTAGCTCAACAGCTACTCAAACAGATGCGGCCACTCGCGCTGCATCTTTTCTTCCAGCTCCCAAGTAGCTTCTTCCCTTCCGTGTTTGCTCCATTGCACCATTACCAACGGAATGGTTTTATTTCTCAGCTGTTTCTCTTTTCTGCCAAGGATTTGCAAGGGGTATTCCAGATAGCTCAACGACTGATCTAGCTCAACCTCGTCAGTCATAAGCACATGAGACGGATCTGTCTCATACTTCCTCAACATGGAAAAATGAAATACATCATGTAGAGAAGACAATTCCGAAGGCAACAACAACCGATACGCTAAAGGGCCACTCCTCTAAACAATTTCATACGGTCCGACGTAACGAGGGGCTAACTTTCCGTTGTGTCCAAAGCACATAACACTACGAAACGGAGAAACTTTGAGAAAAACACGATCACCAACCTGACTCAAGTGGTCGACGCCTCTTATTCGCATAACTGGCTTGGCGATCCTGGTCAACTTTCATTCGCGGTCGAATAAGATCCACATGATCCTTCATTTCCTGCACAAATTCTGGGGCAGATAGCTGCTTCTCCCACACTTCTTCACACTGGCAATCTGCACTTCCTGCCATACAAAGCCTCAAACGGCGCCATACCAATCGTTACCTGATAGCTGTTATTATAGAAAAACTCTACTAAAGACAACGCGTCTTGCCAGCTACCTCCGAAATCCAACACAACAGCTCGTAACATATCCTCCAACGTCTGGATAGTTCTCTCAGATTGGCCATCTGTCTGGGGGTGGTACGCTGTACTCATAGCCAATCTGGTACCCAAAGCTGTTTGCAAACTCTTCCAAAACCTGGAAGTAAACCTCGGATCTCGGTCAGATACGATCGAAACGGGCACACCTTGCAGTCTAACAACAAAATCAACGTACAGCTTCGCCATTTTCATCAACGAGAAGGTCATCCCATAGGGAATAAAATGTGCAGACTTCGACAGATGGTCGATAACCACCCAAATAGCATCGCATCCTCTGCTAGAACGAGGCAGATGCGTCACGAAATCCATTTCTATGTGCTCCCAATTCCATTGGGGCACTTCCAAACTCTGCAACAGACCACCAGGTCTCATCCTTTCGGCCTTTACCATCTGACAGTTCAAATAACGAGTGACAAATCCAGCAACGTCGCTCTTTAGGCCAGCCCACCAGAAGTGCGGCTTCAACGCATGGTACATCTTCCGTGCACCAGGATGAACACTATGTCTGCTACAGTGCGCTTCCCGAAGGATCTCCTCCTTCAAATCAATCATATTGGGCACAACCAACCTACCCCGGAAACGCAAACAACCATCGGACAAGACAGAATTATCCTAAAGTTCGCCAGCCCTGACCATCAACTTCAACTCGTGGATAGACGGATCAGTCCTCTGAGCTTCTCGAATGGTTGAAACAATTTGCGGCTCCACTTGGAACGATGAAACCACAACACAATCTTCAGCCGGGTAGAATCTCCAACCAGTAGTATTAAGATGCTCCTGATCCTTAGAGATGTACAACGAAGAGAGCATCTCACTAGCCTTCCTGCTCAAAGCATCGGTCACTACGTTCGACTTCCCAGGCTGGTACTTGATCTCACAATCAAATTCCTTTAGCAGCTCCATCCAATGACGTTGTCTCATGTTCAAGTCAGGCTGCGAAAGAGAGCATCTCACTAGCCTTCCTGCTCAAAGCATCGGTCACTACGTTCGACTTCCCAGGCTGGTACTTGATCTCACAATCAAATTCCTTTAGCAGCTCCATCCAATGACGTTGTCTCATGTTCAAGTCAGGCTGCGAAAACAGATATTGCAAACTCTTGTGGTCCGAGTACACCACAAATTTCTCGCCATACAGGTAGTGACGCCAGATCTTCATCGCAAAAACCACCGCTGCAAGCTCCAAACCATGGACTGGATAACGAATCTTGTGCGGTTTCAACTGCCGCGAGGCATACGCATTGACTCGACCATTCTGCATCAACACACAACCCAATCCATTGATCGAAGAGTCAGAACAAACAACGAAACCACCTGAACGGGACGACAGAGCTAACACAGGTGCAATAGTCAACTTCTCCTTGAGTAGTTGAAAGGCATTCTCGCACTTCTCAGTCCACACAAACCTCTTGTCCTTCGACGTCAGTTGAATCATCGTCTTGGCTGTGCTAGAAAAACCTTCGATGAAACGACGGTAATAGCCCGCTAGACCCAAGAAACTGTGAATCTCAGAAACATTTCTGGGACGCTCCCAGTTCAGAACAGCATCAACCTTACTGGGATCCACCGAAATCCCCTCGGCTGAAATCACATGTCCCAAGAATACGACGCGATCCACCCAAAACTCGCACTTGGAGAATTTGGCATACAACTGCTGATCTCTCAGCGTCAGAAGGACAATCCACAAATGCTCCTTATGCTCCAAAGGAGTCTTTGATTATACCAAGATGTCGTCAATAAAAACAATCACAAACTGATCAATGAACTCTCTAAAAACCCGATTCATCAGATCCATAAAGACTGCAGGCGTGTTGGTCAAACCGAACGGCATAACCAGAAACTCGAAATGCCCGTACCTGGTATGAAACGCAGTCTTTGCAACATCTTGTTCTCTCAAACTCAGCTGATGGTACCCTGGATGTAAGTCAATCTTCGAATACACCACAGAACCTTGCAACTGATCGAACAGATCATCGATTCTCGGTAACGGGTACTTGTTCTTGACTGTCGCTTTGTTCAACTGGCGGAAATCAATGCACATCCGCATTGATCCATCCTTCTTCTTCACAAACAAGATGGGCGCTCCCCACAGCGACATACTAGGTCGGATAAAACATTTCTCCAGCAAATCGTCCAACTGCACCTTGAGCTCTCTCAACTCCGCAGGAGCCAGAAGATACGGGGCACGAGAAATTGGAGTTGTGCCAGGCACCAGCTCTATGCTGAAGTCAATCTCCCGCCTCGGAGGAAAACCAGGAATCTCCTCCGAAAACACATCGGGAAAATTCCGCACCACAGGAACGTCACTAAGCTGAACACGAGAAGAAGATGCGTCCAAATCATAGATCAAGAAGCCAGCATTCCCCAAGGACAACAAGCTGAACATCTCCACAGCTGAGACTAACGGGATCTTCGAACGAGAATCCTGACCATAGAAGTCCCACTTCTCTCCAGACATAGGCCTAAAGCGCACAATCCCATGGAAACAGTCCACAGAGGCCCTATAGTTGGACAGCACATCCATCCCAACTATGCAATCGAAATCCCACAACATCAAACGGATCAAGTTCGCTAACAGCACATGCTCACCAAACCGAAACACGCCATCTAACAAAACCTCCTGGGAGAACAGGCTCACACCGCCAGGGGTAGACACGAAAACAGCATCGTGCAACTAAATGGTACACAGACCATGCTCAACAACAAACGAATCAAAAATAAACGAATGCGATGCACCGGTGTCAAACAACACACGCACAGGAAAATAAAAAACGAGACAAGTACCTGCGATCACCCGACTCGGCGTCTCCTCCGCCTGCTCCCTTGTGATGGCGTTGACCTGAGCATGCTGAGATCCAGAAAAGAAAGGCTGAGACGACTGTCTGAACCGCGACGAACCAGGCTGTTGAAATGGCCTAAACTGAGTCTCATCCAACCGGGGCTGCTGAAACTAAGGGGAACGACCCCTAGACTGACCCCCACGACCCTGAGGCTGGGCCGCGATCTGCTGTGATCCAGCTGACGGACACACTCTAGCAAAATACCCGTACTGATCACAAAGGTTGCAGGAACCCTACACACCAACACACTGTGTAGACGGATGCTTACCACCACAGAAACAACAGAACTCAGCCCGAGAACCACTGCTACTCGAGCTGCCCGAACCAAAAGAGCCAGAACCCGACTTCTTCTTGAACTGCTGACCGCGGGGTCGGAACCTCTGACGGCCAGACTGCTGAGCCACCTGCGGTTGATGCTGCTGCTGTTGCTGGGGCTGATGGGCTGACCGGGAGGACTGAGAAGACTGCGCTCCCTGACCAGTGGGAAGACCACCCTGTGCCACCTGCTGCCTACGAGCACGACGGCTACGCAAACCCTCCTCAATGTCGATGGCACTATCCACTGCCTCAGCATACGTCTTGGGTTTGCTGATCAGCACCATCGGATACAACTCTTCATTCAGGCCCTCAAGAAATCTAGTCCGCTTGGCCCTCTCCCAGCCAGAAACATGAGGAACGTACACCAGTAACGAAGAAAACTGACGAGCACACTCCCTCACAGTCATAGAGCCCTGCTCCAGATGATCGAACTCCCGCTCCCAGGCGTTCACATAAGACTCGGGTACATACTCCTGCCGGAATGTCTCGCAAAAAAGGCACCAATAGATCCCAACATAGGTCTCAAACAAGGTACTCGAAGCGCCTCGCCACCAGCGCTCTGCAGCCTTCCTAAGCAAGAGGGCCACTAAACTCAGCCGAAGATCATCATCATACTGCACCCCGATCGAAAAGACCGATGATGTTCCGGAGCCACGAGTCTGCATCCTCACTGGACTCATCACCATTAAAGACTGGAGGGTTCATCCTCTGAAACCGTGCTATCACGACATCCATCCTCTCCACAGGAGGCACCGCAACCTCTACTTCCTCCTCCTCGTCGTGTCCAACACGACTACGACTACGTGCACTACGCTGATCCTCGTTATATCCTGCCGATTCCTCAAACTGCCCCCTACCTCTACCACGACGTCTAGGCGGCATCTACGAGTACACTCAACAGGATAAGCAACACAAAACAGATACAGCATAGATGGCACATAACACAAATATGCAGCACGTAATCATATAAATCAAGCACATGCAACACACGATATTGTGCCTAGACTCAAGTGTGATCAAAGGAATTGAGCTTATCCCAGCTTAAGCTCTGATACCAAATATGCCAGGCCTCGTGCTCACATCAGAGATAAAACATACAAACACACGCGGAAGCTATCAAAAAGCGGGTAAAATTTTCGCTTTTGGCCTGACGGTTTAAAACAATATAATTTAAAATAGTGCGATACTCAAAATATATCCCAGTTTATAAAAACCACCAAACGCGGCTACCAGCCAACCATACACAGTATAACATAACAACAACCAACAACATGTATCAGACTCCAACAATAAAATACAATGACAAAGCACAGGGCATCCCCTGGTTAATAATACTGATACATATAAATATGTTATACGCTACTGGGATACTCTAACCACCTCCTGGGGCACCTCTAGCTGGGTTAAAACCACGACCAGCTGTAAAACCTGGGTTTCCTGAAAAACAACACAAACAAGGAAAACAACCAAGCCCTAGAGGGACATGGGGTCAAACCCCAGTACGGAGAGCAACTGAAACAGCTAAAGGAAATGCATAAGATAAAATGCAGATGCTATGCATGAGAAATCGGATAACAGCTGAAGGCTACAACCAACAAGGGAGCCAAGGAACTCAAACATAGCTCCACGAGATCTGCAACGAATCAGTGACCACGGGGTGTGTTCAAAGTATGGTAATGAGCCACTCGCTTTGACACTACACCCAAATATCAGATGCATCAAACAACTCAACCTGCCGTTGCCTCACCCATGAACTGTGGTAGTTAACCACTCGGCGCATGGTGGCTAACAAATCCCAGCAGGGAGATGAGATTGCGGTATCACCGCTCACCCTCGCATCCTGGTAAGAAAACAACAGCACAATACACAAGGCACAAACGGCCGAGATACAATACAAGGGATCTGAAATGAAAGTGAATAGATGCGTGTATGCAACCAATCGAGAGCAGCTAGCAGAACACAATGCAACAGCTACCACACAGCATTCATATCCACCGAAACAAACCCAGCAATCTCACATTAAATCTCATGCCAAATCCAAACTACATCAAGCTCAAATCCGTACCTCAATACTGCGCAACAATTACCACAAAGGGATCCCGAGAAATCTGGTTAGAAACCTGCTAAACGACGAAGCATTATTCTCAGGGATACTAACAGAAGCTCACGGCTGGGAGCTACGCTCAACCAACGCAATTACTACCAAAAAAACTAACGGGAAGCTTAATTCTAGGCTAGGAACAAGATCTCATCGCCAAGGAACGAAGTTCTACCAGCACTACAAAACGCACGATCGACAGCAACTTCGCGTTCCTCAACTAGACAACCATAGCCTCCAAAAGTGGTATGGAATGGAAGAGCTTCTCGAGAGTAGTCCAACGCTACCTCAAACGTATCAAACAATGGTCGGAAACGACGGGAATTTGCCGGAGAAACTCACGGTGAATAGTACTAGGGTTCAAAGAACAGAGGTCGACAATCGGGAGAAAATTTACTAAGTATGGGAATCCAATAAACCAATAGAAGACCAAGTCTTCCTATATATATATACATCTCAACTGCTGATAAAAATTCCCACCGACAAAATAGTCGACACTCGCTGAAAATACAACCAGCAGATGCAAAGCAAACCAGCTGCTGAATCTCTTAAACAACGCTAGCAAAACGGTGTCGCATCGACTTAACAAAACGACATCGCACAGCTTACGTCATCGTATCTGCCATCAGCTGGTCACCCAAAACCAGCGACTGTATTCCTCACTCAACGCAACATATCTTTGCACCCAAAACCAGCGACATCAAAACGCAGCGTTTCAACTAATCTAAACGGCGTCGCTTAACCACGTCAGCAAATATTTTGAACTACACAAATGCAACGACTGGTCCCCTAGCACTAACCAAAATGACGTAGCCTTCACTATTCCAAACGACGGTGTTTTATGCCCGCTACAGGAACTTGCTGCCAATAGATATCTCCCAGCAGATACCTCACAAAACGTCATCGTTTTGAAATTCCTTAGCGCTCTCTGCTGAAATCCACGTAACCGTTGCTGCTGGCAGACTTTTCCAACGACTGGTTACTCAACGAAAAACGACGGCGTATTGACTTCCGTGATACAAATACGCATTGCGACTGGTTTTTCACTACCGACCAGCTTTCACCATAAAACCAGCTTTCACCAAAAAATACCAAAAATACGAAAACTTCCAAAATTGCTAAAATCGATTAAAACATCAATCTTCCATAAAATCCAGGTCTCACACTCATAGCCAATCTAGAACCTAGAGCTACTTGAAAACTCTTCCAAAATCTGGAAGTAAACCGTGGATCCCTGTCTGAAACTATTGACACTGGCACACCATGCAATTTTACCACAAAAGTGATGTCCAGTTTCACCATTTTATTCAAAGAATACGTCATGTCGTAGGGAATGAAGTGGGCTGATTTAGAAAGTCGATCTATCACAACCCAAACCGCATCGCATACTCGGTTGGAATGAGGCAAGTGTTTCACGAAATCCATGGCTATATGATCCGAATTCCATTGGGGCACCTCTAAGTTCTGCAACAAACCATCAGGTCTCATCCTCTCTTCCTTGACCTGCTGAAAATTAAGACATCGAGCTATAAATACATTAATATCATTCTTTGTACCTACCCACCAATAGTGTGGTTTCAAAGCGTGATGCATCTTTACCACACCAGGGTGGACACTGTGGCGACTGCAATGAGCCTTTCTCAATATCATCTCTCACAAGGAGATAAGGTTAGGTACCATTAATCTACCCCAAAACCTCAAACACCCATCAAAAGATACAGAATACTCATCCAACTGACCTGCTTTTGCCTTCAACTTCAACTCGTGGATGTACTGGTCATTTCTATGTGCTACCCTAATGTCTGACATAATCTGCGGTTTGAACTGAAAATAGGAAACCACGAAATAATCGTAACTTGGGTTTAAACCACCAACCCGTTGTCCCCAAATGCTCATGGACTTTCGAGATACTCAGAGATGCAAGCATCGAAACTTTGTCTTTCCTGCTAAGGGAATCGACAACAAGATTCACCCTTCCTGGTTGATATTGTATCTCACAATCAAAATCCTTGAGCAGCTCCATCCACCTGCGCTTCCTCATAGTCATGTCGGATTGAGAAAGTGATCTTTCAAACTCATGTGGTGGTGTACGCCACAAACTACCCATCGTAAATGTAATGACGTCAAATCTTCAATGCAAACACAATGGCCGCCAACTCCAAATCATGAACTGGGTAGCTAGTCTTGTGAGGCTTCAGTTGCCGGGAGATATAAGCAGTGACTCATCCATTCTGCATCAAAACACAACCCATTCCACTAAGCGATGGATCAGAACAATCCACAAATCCTCTTGAACCCAAAGGAAACGCTAACACTGCAGCGGTGGTTAGATTCTCTTTCAGCATCTGAAAACTTTTCTCGCACTCCTCCTACCAAAAAAATCTCCTATCTTTCTGAGTCAATAGCGTCATGGACTTGGCTATACTAGAAAATCCCTCAATAAAGCGCAGGTAATAGCCAGCCAATCCCAAAAAGCTATGAATTTATGAAACATTCCTGGAAGGTTCCCATTTCACAACAGCCTCCACTTTACTGGGATCAACCGAGATACCGTAAGATGAAATGACATGACCCAGAAAAATCACTCTATCCATCCAAACCTCGCACTTGGAGAACTTACCATACAGCTTCGAGTCTCGAAGAGTTTGGAGAATTAACCTCAGGTGTTCTTTATTTTGCGTTTTGGTCTTCCAATATACCAAAATATTATCGATGAACACAATCACAAACCGATCTATGACTCTCTGAAGACTAGGTTCATCAAATCCATAAAGACTGTAGGAGAATTTGTCAAACCGAAAGGCATAACCAGGAACTCGTAATGCCAATACCTCGTTCAAAATGCAGTATTAAAAATGTCCTCCTCGTGAATTCGTAACTGATGCTAACTCGAACGAAGATCAATCTTCGAGTACACCATTGAACCCTGAAGTTGCTCGAATACGTCGTCGATCCTTGGCAACGAATACTTATTCTTCACAGTTGCTTTATTCAGTTGTCGGAAGTCGATACACATCCTCATCGAGCCATCCTTATTCTTCACGAAAAGAATCGGAGCTCCCCACAGTGACATACTCGGCCAAATGAAACCTTTATCCAAAATATCACTCAGCTAAACTTTCAGTTCTCTCAACTCTGCTGGCGCCAAATGATACGAGGCTCTAGAAATAGTGTTTGTTCCAGGCACCAACTCTATACTGAAGACAATCTCCATTCTCTGAGAAAAACCAGGAATCTCCTCGGGAAAACTTCGGGAAAATCTCCAGCGATGGGAATGTCACTAAATTCCAAACGAGACTCTGGGGATACATCAAATGCATAGATAATGAATCCAGAATTCCCCAATGATAGCAACCCAAATATCTCCATGGCTGAGACCAGTGGGATCTTAGATCGAAAGTCATGGCCATAGAAATCCCACTTCTCACACACTGAGACGGAGAACGAACAACACCATGGAAACAATCTACTGTAGCTCTAAAGATAGACAACACATCCATCCCCAAAATACAATCAAAATCCCAGATTACCAACCTAATCAAGTTTTCCAACAACACATTCTCACCAAACTTGATCATACAATCTATGACAATCTCTTGAGAAAACAAGCTCGCACCGACATAAGTTGCAACAGACACAACATCACGTAAAGGAGTAGTACTCAAACCACACTAACAAATAAATGCATCAGACAAGAATTAATCTGATGCTCCTGTGTCAAATAAAACTCATGCAGGAAAAACAAAAATAGAACAAGTACCTGCAATCACTCCTCTAGGCGCATACTCAGCTTGCTCCCTCATCATAGCATGTACCCGTGCCTGCTGGGGTCCTTACAATTTGGCCTAATAATACTCCCCAAAACGAGACAAACCGAGCTGCTGAAAAGAACCTCTAGGCTGCAATGTACCCATCCTCTCCGGCTGCACAGGAAAAGATCGACCTTGAGATGATCCACCAGATTTACCCTGCGGTGGGGGAGTACCACACTGACTCCTTGTCAAAGGAAACACCCTAGAAAAATGTCCAAATTGTCCATAGATATTGCAAATACCCTGAACTCCAGTACACTACGTAGATGGTTGCTTTCCTCCACATTGGTCATAGAAAACGGCCGTATAACTATCAGAGCCAGAAGATTTAGAACTTGATCTCTTCTTAAACTGCTTGCCTCCGGGCTTAAACCTATGGCGACTCGACTGCTGGGATGCCTGAGGAAACTACTGGGATATTTGAGAAAATTGAGAAGGGTGCGTCCCCTGAGGCATGGGACAAAAACCTTAGGTAGCCTGCTACTGAACTTGAGACTGCCTGTTCAGCAAACCTATCTCGATATCGACCGTGCTGTTCACGGAATCAGCATAAGTAACAAGGGAACCAGTCAGCACCAAAGGATAAAGTTCCACACTCAAGCCCTCTATAAACTTATTTTTTTCGCCCTATCATGACCAGCAACGTGGGGGGCGTAAGCAAGAAGAGAAGAAAATCCTTGGAATACTCAGTCACTTTCAAATTGCCTTCGACCAAGTTGGTGAACTCGCGCTCCTTAGCGTTGAAGTACGACTCCGGTATGTACTCCTGTCTAAAACCAGCACAAAAACTCCCTCAAGAGTTCTCGACACCTATCTCTCTCATGGAACGGGAAGCACCTCTCCACCAAAGATGTGCATTATCACTCAATTGGAAAGTAGCCAAGCTCAGTATACACTCCTCATCATAGTTAACTCTATCAAATATCCCTTCAAGATGCTCCAGCCAATTCTCGGCCACGTCACCTCCCTCAGCACCCGAAATCCTCTGAGGGTTCATCTGTTGGAACCTCACCAAAACCATCTCCATTTCATCTACACGGGACGCCAACAGATCGACCTCGTCCTCTACCTGCCTATCTCGTCTACGCAAGGGGAAACTCGGCTGAACTACATCATCCTCACGGTTCTGTGCCCCAGACTCCATCGGGACTTGTCACCTCGCACTACCTCTCCCTCTAGGCAGCATCTACGAAATACTAAGGTGATAAGATAAAATTATCAAATAAATCACGTAGTCAAGAACATGCAAACAACAATACTGTGCCAAGACTGAATTGAACTCGCAAAGAAATTGAGCTTATCCCAATTTAAGCTCTGATACTAAAATGTCAGGCCTGGTGCTCTTAGTCAGAGAATAAGCACACAATTAATTATAAAATACGGAAGCCTAAAAGTGGTTAAGATTTTTCTTTTTTTGGCCTGAACAAAATCATAATTTGAAATACACCAACACTCAAAATACAGGTTTATTAACGAAAACCAGTATATAATAAGTCACTGAATCAACCAACAAAATACAAGTACCCAAAAAATACAACGTCGAATCTAAAACAACAGCACGAGCATCCCGCGGTAGCCGACTCGAAGAACATATATATATAAATATATATAGCCGGACACTCAATCAACCACTCGGGGCTCCACTAGCTGATGCACCACCTGGGCCAGTAGATGAAACTGGGTAACCTGAATGCCACACAAATAAGCAAACAGCCCCGGAAGGACAAGGTTCAAACCCCAGTACGGAGAGTAGTCATAAAACAGCAAGTAGATAGCACAAGGTATAACAATATGCAATGAATGCAAGGTGAAAGGATCATCGGAACTCAAGAACAGGTAAACAGCTGGCGATAAAACAATTGTGGCCACAGCGCATGAGAGCGTGGGACCGGCAGTAGGTGTAAGGCCTGGTGCTCTTAATCAACGTTAAGCACACAGTTAGCGATAACATGTGGAAGATTAAAATTGGGTTAAAATTTTTCTTTTGGCGTGATACAAAATAGCAAGTAAAATATTCGAATACTCAAATGTGGATACTAGTTCTTTTAAAATTGTTTACAAACACATGCAGAACAAACATGCTCATAGTCACTACAGAGAGCCAGATAGCAAACAACATCAAATCCCAGACAACAACAATATGTATATGAGAAGCAAATAATCCCAATGTCAATTAAACTGGACAACTACACATGGCATCCCCTGGTCATGACTCGACCATACATATTTATATACAATAACTAGGACACTCGATCAACTCCTAATGGACTCCACTAGTTAATGCTCCACCTGTCATAGCTTATTCACCTGGATAACCTATAATGCTCACCAACACAATCAAAAAATCCCAAAGGGAATGGGTAAAATTATGGTACGGATATCAACATAAAACATCAAACAAAGTGCGTATGACATATGAGACGTGCTATGCAATTCATGTCTGGTAACACGAAATAGCGGATACCAAGACCGGAGGTCAAATGAAAATGGTCAACAGCAACATTTTGCAACATCATCGGGAATTCACGAGCTAGCCGGGAGTTCCAAATGGATAATATATGTGGTTCATCATCAATATTAACGGAGGATACCCGACCGTCCTCACGGAAAATAAAGCTTTTACTCTCAAGGTTCCATAATGTAAGTTTTTCTTCAAAATTTTCATAAAAATAACAACTAATAGAGAAGCTGAGAAAGGTCTCGGGAGGGTACTGCCTATGTTCGTGCTCCTCAGGTCTCGTCTCCTCGAACCCATACATCACTTTCATCTGCACACAATCAGATCTAGTGAGTCTAAAGACTCAGTAATCTCAAACCTTTATAACGAGTAATAAATATATATCCACATGCATTACAATAAAAACTGTGAGGATTGAGAAATTCGAATTTAGAATTTTCATATTTTGGAATTTCAAATTTTGGTGAAATCTGGTTCCCTGTAATTTTGAAGTAAAAAAGTTGTCGTTCCGTGAAACCAGTTGTTGCGCATTTCAGATAGTACTGTAGCGAAGAAGTGATGCGTCGTCGTTTCGCTGTGGTAACGCATAGTGATATCTGTTGACAGCAAGTTCCTGTAGCGGGTGCAAAACGCCATCGTTTATATTTGTGGAGGAGACGTCGTTTTGGTTTCGCGCTTGCGATTGCTTTTGTGGGCGTTTAGTTCATCAGATATGATGACGTAGGTTGCGCGACGTCGTTTTGGCTCTGTATGGATCTGTTGTAGCGTAACAATTTGATCAGATTTGCTGATGTGTTCGGAGTGATGTCGTTTTGATTAGCACTCGTTGTGTTGCGTTGCGATTGATGCCATGAGCTTCGCACTCTTGAATAATCTGTTATCATTAATTGTACTATTTGGTCGATGGACATTTCTTCATCAGCTACGTACTGTTCCCGTTGCTATCGGCAACTGCGGGTTATTTTAGGGGATTGGTCGTTGTTTAGTGCTTGCGTTCAGAAGTTGTGGAATCTGTTTCTGTCGGTGGTTATTTTAACATATTTCTCGTGTGTATATTAGAATCTTTGGCCTTCGATCATTTTATCAGATTCCATACTTAGAGAAATTTCTCCCGATTGTCGACCTTTGTCTCTAACCCTAGAACACTGTTCACCCGAACATTTCTTCCCTAGATTTCTGTCGATTCTAGCCTTTGATTGAACGATTGTGGCGCTGAACTCCCTGAGGCTTGATTTTCCGATTGTTACCCATTAGAGACTATAGAACGACTTGTGGAATAGAGTGTGAAGCTGCTGGTGTGCGAATATTTCTAGAGAAATCTTGCAGAGAGTTCTTTGGGTGTTGTGCGCTTTTGGGTAAGTGATTCCTTGCCAAGTTTAAGCCTCGTTTAAGAGTTGAGAAGTACTCTGTAGGATTAGGTAGTTGAATTATGCTACTGGACCTTAGAACCTTAGATGTTGAGTTAAAATTTAACTGATTGTTAGATACCTGGTACAGATTTGAATTCCAGGGAGTCTATAACGTGATTTCCGTAGCAGGAGAAGGCTGACTTGCTTCAATTGGTTGTGCCGTGCCTTGTGAATCTGTTGAGGTAGAAATCAGTTGTTGAAGGTACGAATTGGAACAACTATGGACAGCTTTTATGCTTGAGCATGCGTATATTTCAGGCTGTGAAATCTGGTTGATTTTGATGATTGTAATTGCGTGAGCAGAATGTGTTTTGTTGATTGATTTATGTTCTGTTTCACGTACTGTGATTTGTATGCATGGAGTATTGATTTATGAATGGCATCCATGCATACATCTTGAGCCTGTTGACAGATTGATTGATGACCTGATTGAAAGGCACGTTGTGACTGGCCGAATGATGAGTCGTTCCTGAAAAGTACAATGCTATCATCGGAGTGGTGACTACCGGATTTGAGTGTCTACCACCGAGCTATGATGGGCTGACGGGCTCTGAAGATCACGGACCGATGATTTCCCCGGTTGATACACCATGCGGGTATAGAGGCTGACTGAGATGATTTTCCAGTTGATACACTGGTCTACCTATCCGATCCTTGATAGCACTCATGCATTTCATAGGATTGATTATAGCATGTTGCATGATTAGCTGTTTTGATAGCTCTTCGTACTGAGGCTTGACCTCGTATTTCTTTTTCTGCTTTTGTGTTGTTTGGGTCTGTGTTACCCATTTGCAGGATCTTCAGGTAACCAAGCTGGAAAGAGTGGAGCGCTAGCTGGTCGATCCCGTTTCCTTGAGTCCCAGTCTACTTATATTATGTATTGAACCGGAGGATGCCCCGTGTTTTTATTATTGGGGATCTGTATTTGAATTGAGATTTGTCGTTACCTGTTTTATATGAGTTTGAGTCAACTCGTATTTTGAGTATTGATATTTTGAATGTATGTTTTGAGTTCAGGCCCATATTATTTCGAATAAAATTTTTAAGCCATGTTTTACGCTTCCGTGATTATGCGCTTAGTTGTGCTCTAATCCTGTGAGATTAGCACGGGGCCTGACATTTTTGGTATCAAAGCTTAAAATGTGATAAGCTCGATTTCCTTTAATCACACGAGTCTAGGCACAGAGTTTTGATTTGATTTTGATTGACTCTGTGACTTATGTGATCTTTTATTCTGTCTATGTGATATATCTGCTGTGAGATCTTACCTCTAGATTTTTTTAGATGCCACCGAGGAGAGGAAGAGGTAGGACGACTAGAAGTACTTCGGAGGAGTCTAGGGAAGGTAGTGATGATGATGTTCATCAGGTTGAGGATGTTACTAGACAGATAGGCGAGATGGAGTTGGTCCTAGCTGGTTTCAGCGGACGAACCCTCCGACATTTTCTGCAGCAGAGGGTGGTGCGCTGGCTGAGGCTTGGTTAGCTCAGATGGAGGAGTTGTTCGATACTCTGGAGTACGCTCCCGAGAAGAGACTGAAGCTGGCGGTGTAGCAGCTGAGAGACACTGCACAGCTCTAGTGGAGGGGTACTTCTCGTATCCTTCGAGATAGTGGAGCTGTGATCACCTGGGAGAGCTTCTGTGAGGCGTTCAGACAGGAGTATACCCCGGATTCCTTCTATAACAGCCGGGAGTGGGAGTTTGACAACTTGAAGAAGGGTAGCATGCGAGTGGCTGAGTATGCCCTGTTGTTTTCTGCACTTTTGGTTTATGTGCCACACGTTGCCAACCAGGAGAGGACGAAGAGGAACAA